>JAVYIG010011765.1:0-58304 GCA_035222895.1 Strongylocentrotus droebachiensis | reverse complement strand
GCTCTGAATATCACACAATGATGAAACTTTCTTTAACATGGCAATACATTTGTACACAAATGATAAAATGTTAAGTATACACTAAAAATATTTTTTTTAAAGACCTAATATGACATTTTTGTTTATGAATCATTCTTTGATGATGCACATAATAATTGGTATTATATTTTTGATCAATGAAATCCTGTTCAGTGATTGGTCAACATAGCATCATGTGACCAAACATAACATTGCTATGATGTCACTGTGACGTCATCCATGGTGTAGTGCAAACTATACCATGGCACTATACCACGGATGACGTCATATATATGCGATCGATCAAGATCAATGTGCTATCGGTCGTGGTCGCGGTACTGTCGTCTGTGCTGCTCTCACTGCACTCGACACTTCTTCAGTGACGATTAACATAATTAATATTATTATTATTATTTTTATGAAGGTTGGTTTGAAAAATATAAAACAAATATATCATGCACTATTTCAAGCCACTGGTTAAAATGATGGATTCTTCGGCAACAGAAATGGCACTATTTTCTTCGGTGCTACGCACCTTAGAAAATAGTGCTATATATTCCTGCCACCTCGATCCATAATTTCAACTAGAGCCTCTCAGTGCATGGTATTTTGTTTATTATCAGTGTGTGATGTTTATCGATTGCATTCAGGGACAGGGACTAAATTACAAGTTTTTACACATTCCTTATATAATATATTCATTGAAATCAAATACAAGTGATTTATTCGACAATGTACACAAAGAATGTGATTATTCATGTGTGAATAATGTATTAATGTAATTGTGAGTGTAATTTTTACCAAAATGAAATGAATTGATATTATAAATTATTTGATAATTTTGTTTGTAATATGTTCTATGTACTCTTTACAGGTATAATGATATACAATGTAAATCTGAAGTTTGATAGTTCTAAAGAAGACTTTTTAATAATTAAAAGTAATTTTTGTTAATCATGAAATTATTATATGTTTGAATAGCTTTGTTGTTTTATCAATTGATGATACAATTTTTGCTGCAGACAATAACTTGATTGATATAAGCATTGGAAAGTGTTTGGTATATTACAAATAGTGTCATTAATAAAAATGAACCCTTTTCATGGCTTGTAATTATGTGTATTGTGAACAGATTGTTGTATACCAGTTTCCTGCTTGGCATTGTGTTGTTGTTTTGAACAGAGTGGTTTGTGAACGTATCAGAAAAAAAGAAGAAAAAAAGATAGGGGCTCTGATATTGATAGATACTTTGATTGTGTGAGTGTATGATTGTAGTTTGATAAAATTATTGCTGATCTAAATAAAACAAACTTATGTATTACATGTATTTTGTTGGGAGGAGGGTTGGGACAAAAGGGTAATGGACGGACGCACATGCTTCAAACTGAATCATTAATGATAATACAAAGATTATAAGTTTAACATAACTCTACGTGGGACCTATTTGGTGTTAAAAGCCATATTAAAAAGCCTTGGAATGAAACAATATTCAAGAGCAAAAAAAAAAGTATTTGAAACTTCCGACCAATAATTTTTTTTTTTTTTTAACGGTTCTACTTATTTAAATAAAAATGTATGCCTTTAAAAAGAACTGTTGCAACAATTTTGCAAAGAAACTAATGGCTTTCCATAATAGGGCCAACTTGGAGTCGAGTTCAACTTTTAATCTTTGTGAAACACCCCCAAAAGGGGCACTATAATTGATAGGCCTATTCCACCCACTATGCTAAGCTCGGTTTATCTCGGTGAATTGCTATAGTTATTAAAAATAAACTTTGTTTTCTGAAAATTAGAGTAGTCAGCCAAAATACACTCTGATTTCATTAAAAATTACGAGTTCCATGTGTTTTAATAAGCGCCTACAACTTTATAGACCTGCTGCCCTAGCTCTACGTAGCGACATAATGCCCCGAGTCGATTTAACACGCGCGTATATGGGAGCAGCCCTTATGTGATACTGCGCAACACACTGGTATGTTCCCGGTAGAAGGGCGCAATGCGTGTACGGCCCTTATGCAAGGCAGCGCATCGCGCAGTTGCCTTCCCGGCAGAAGGGCTCAAGCATTAAAACGGATGTAACTTCAAAAGTATTTACAACTGAATTTCCAAATATGGTGTCATTAAATTGATCCATATTTGCTATATAATAACAATCTTATAGTTTAAATGACGTAGCAGCTCAGGTATATGGTAGGCATTCAAACCTTTATAACGCGATTATCTCGAAAACGTTTTTTTCCGCGCGCGCACAAGCTAGCGCCCTTATGCAGGGCACGCGACGCGTTGTGAAATCGATCAGAAAAGGTTGATCATCTAGCATAGATGTACTGCAAGGTTCTGGAATCATCAAAATTATAAGAAATTTTGCCAAGTCTTCATAAAGTTAGAAGCACTGTACACATAAAGATGTATATGGGAATACACACACGTGCGCGACACGTGCATTTGTATGTATCTCTCATCAGTATATAGATATACTAATTTAACAAATATATCAATTAGTAGGCGGTTTCCCGTCAAAATTTGTATCGTCATGTAATATTCAAAACATATTCTTTCACATGATTGGTAATAAGAGCTTCCATTTCATTTTTTGAAATCGGGGCGTTTCCAATACTAGTCTTTACCTTTAAGGTCCTCTCCGAGGGACCTGGTAATGAGGATTAATGCCTTACCAAACAAAGGGCACTAGCACATCGACTTGGTTTCGAACCCGGGTCAGCGGATAACGAGACCACTGCTCTACCGACTGAGCTATCGCGCCTCCTGTGGTGTGTGTCGGGAAGGAATATAGGCCTATATAGTTTAAACCATGCACTTGTACTCGTTATATAATCCTACGCATTATCCGGATTAGATTGTACATTCATCCAACCAATATAGGATCAGATTATCAACCAGAAGACGAAGTTTTAAAGGTCATTACATGTATTTGAAGCACCGTAAATGCTACTAGATCCAGTACGATTGTTATGTATGTGGTGTGTGTCGGGAAGGAATATAGGCCTATATAGTTTAAATGATGAACTTGAACTCGTTATACACTATAATCTAAAAGAAATTACATGTTTTTATCTGGATCAGGTTGTAGGCCTACAGTATTTCAAGCAGGATGGTGTTATTTTCCATAATGGAGGGAGGTAAACGTTTTCGAAGAACCACAGGGATATCTTGAAAATTATGTGATCCGGCATAAGTTGTGTGTACATTATTATGCGAGTATTTTTTTTTTTAAATTTCATTAGTTAAAAAAACATACACTGTTGGTCATAATGGTGGAATTATTTTTTTTTACCGTAATTTATTGAATGATTTTGACGATGATTTATTCCTAATAGATCTAGATAATAGTATACATTCTCAGATTTTATTGAATGACAATTGGAGAGTGTTTGTTTTGTGTGACTGCTAAAGCATGTGTGTGCTACAATGCTAATCAACTAGGGGACCTACGTCCTCAAGTCATAACTGACAGTAATGGGGATTAATACCTCATAAAAGGGCACTAATATAGCACATTGACAAAGTTTTGATCCTGGGGACTCACAGTTACGAGGCCATTGCTTAGCCAATGAATCATGACTGTACGCAGCGGGCGCTAGGGTACGCCGACGCCCCCACTAAAACAAAAAAAAGAAAAGAAAATGCAATAAGTTTTCAATAATTCATTGCATTTCCCCCCAGTCCCCAACAGGAAAAATTCCTCTGTAGGGCCATGCATTATGGTTTAATGCATGCCCACATAGAATATTTTTTTAATGTTGGGGTCGGGGCGAAATGCAATGAATTATTGAAAATTTATTGCATTTTCTTTGTTTTTTGGTTTAAATTATTTTGTCAAATTAAACGGGGATCCCTCTTAAAAGGGGAACATCATTGCATTTTACATAAGACCCTTCTTATTCAAACACTTATTACAAAGGGGTTCGTCTTTTATGTTACCTTATTCGACGTTTATTCTTCTGTATACTTATCAAACTGTTAATGTATCCTTTATATACATATATATTTGTAATTGCATTGAATTAATTGAACCATTATGTACACCATGATGATATTCGTTATAGATAAGTTTGAAAGGCGCTTCTTTGTTATTAGTTCATTATTTGTGTGTGAAAGCAGAAAATTAAGAACTCATGATTGCGAATATTTTGTATAAATCGGACAAATAATAAAGGAGTTACGAATGTTAAAAAAAAAGATATCTCTAAATCTATATGCGAATCTCAAATTGGCAATTTGGTCAGTGGATTGTGATGTAGTCGTGGACAATTCTTTCGTTTGTCGTGAAAAAGAATATCAGTAATTTCTGTTTTTCTCCTTAGTGCCTTCTCTCTTGGGGCACTCCTACATACAATTTATTATGGATAGCATATTATTTTATATATCTTATATGATCTGTGTTTGTATTTTGCGTTTGAAAAAAATAGAATCGCATTGAATTGTATATATTGTGAGAATCTCAGTTTGAATAGAAATTACATATTTGCACCCCAATGACGTACCTTTCTTTCAAAAAGAGCATTGACTGGAACGAGGTTTATAATGGGCAGTCCTATAAAGCTCTCAATGCTTTATCAGTCAATGGTTTCATAAACGAATAGTTTTGGAAAACAGGGAATCAAATTGCTGAGATCAGTATGTATCATGCGTGTTTCTATTTTGCAACAAAGTGAACGGTAATCATAGATCAGTATACGCTCTTAGAATGAATTTGCATTTGGAAGCTGCTGGTTGTTTAAAGAATTACCCGATTCTAGTCAATGTTTCAAAATATTTTTAGCGCCACAGGTTTTGACCATTAATCTAGGGGAAAATACAACAGATATATATTTCATACCATCAAGCAATACATGTTGGGGGGGGGGGGGGTATTCTGAAAACTTCTGATTTTCAGAATACTGAATTAGAGGTATGTCAATCATGGCATTTCAACCCACACATGAACCTTCAGCAACGACTTTCTCGGATCCAGTATACTCCATTTTGTACATACAGTTTGACATTGGCTGACCTAGGTTACTTTGTACTATATTATGTGGATGTTCGGGGGTGATTTGAACCATGTGCTAATTACGAACTGGTGTACAATCTACACAAGAACACAACTGTGTAAAGTACCATGACTAAAAAAACAACTTCCATCCCACATTAAACTCCATGTATCTTTCCCAACTAACAATTGGACGTTTTCTGAACGTTCTAAAAACGTTCCAAGTTGGTTTTTGGACGTTTTGTGAAAACGTTTTTTGGACGTCAAAATGTGGTAGGTTTTCGACGTATTTAAAACGTTTTATTGGACGTTTTAAAAACGTGTTTTAAACGTTAAAAGAACCAAAAAAAAACCTTTAAAAACCTTTCAGACATTCGAAAAGTCCAAAAACCTTTTGAAAACGTTCTAAATATATTGTTGACGTTGTTAAAAACGTTTGGAACGTTCTTAAAACGTTTTTAAAACGTTAAAATGCACTACAAACGTTTTAAGAACGTCTAGAAAACCTTTTAAAACACGTCTGGAACGTTTATAAAACGTTTTCTAAACGTCCAAATGTTCTACAAACGTTTTAAGAACGTCTAGAAAACCTTTTAAAACACGTCTGGAACGTTTTCTAAACGTCCAAATGTTCTACAAACGTTTAAAAAACCTTTTAAAACACGTCTGGAACGTTTATAGAACGTTTTCTAAACGTCCAAATGGTCTACAAATGTTTTAAGAACGTTTAAAAAACCTTTTAAAACACGTCTAAAACGTTCATAAAACGTTTTAGGAGATTGTTCAGAAAACCTTTATAGAATGTCTGAAAATGTCTCGGGCGTTGAAAGAATGCGCAACAAACATTTAAGAACGTCCTGCAAAAGTGTTAAGAATGTTCAACAAATACAAATGGTATATGAAATAAATACTGGGTCACACATTTGATCGATTTCAGGATTTTATTATCAAACATAAATAAATGTTCAAAGACTTGGTAATAATAGTACATGTATTTCAAGGTTACTTATAAAAAGATACAATGTTCTCTGTAGGTTTCCGTGGTGATAAAGTATTCACAACTGAAAGTTTTCATAACACCATGTGGTATACGAACATCCAATAGACGTCTATTTCAGGCTGGTGATAGACAAGTGATATCACAAGGAGAAAATCTAGAGAAATACGGTTGAAAAATTGGCGTAAAATAGACTTAAATAAGATTATAAACAGCCAACAGAAATTTGGTTGGGATGGTCCATTTGAAACCACAGATACAATGGTTATTTACAAGAAAAAAATGTACAAGATGACGATATGTCATTATAGTAAGTGGCAAGTATGAATACTCAATATTACCAATCTATTAATAAAAAAGGCAAGTCTATGAATATATCTAGTGTAAAAAAATTGGCAGCACACATATTGCATTTTTGGTTACAGCATACTCAACAAAAGTAACTTGAGTGATTTATAGAACCCGTAATTTCTTTGATTCCTGAAAAGATGTTGTTAATTCGTACCGAAAACATGTACCAACTAAATGACAAAAAAAACTGGGCATAATTGGTGTGATTGACCTCTGGTAAAACCTTAACGAGAACTGTATAGTATTACCATTTACTATATTGTCCTTTTGATCCCCAACAGATGTTGTAGTCAGGTCCAGATTTGTGCTATAAACGAGTTTTATCAGAAGCCAGCATTAGAACTTTCATCTTCCATGAAATACAAAATCCATCATATAACATAGTAACAATCAACACATAATTATTTACATTAATGAGATACAATTTGAAGATATGTCATATAACTGGCAAGTATGAAAACTTAAATTTACCAATCTATACATAGGAAAGGCAAGACTATAAATATATCTAGTGTCATGAATTTGGCAGCACACACATAGCATTTTTGGTTACAGCATACTCAACAAAAGTAACTCAAGTGATTTACGGAACCCGTAATTTCCTCTTTGATTCCTGAAATATGTTGTTAATTTGTACTGAAAACATGTACCAACTAAATGACAAAGAAAACTTGGCATAATTGGTGTGATTGACCTCTGGTAAAACCTTAACGAGAACTGTATAGTTTTACCATTTACTATATCGTCCTCTTGATCCCACACAGATTTTGTAGTCGGGTCCAGATTTATGCTATAAACGAGTTTTATCAGAAGCCAGCATTAGAACTTTCATCTTCCATGAAAAACAAAATCCATCATAATCAACACATAGTTATTTACATTAATGAGATACAAGTTGAAAATATGTCATATAACTGGCAAGTATGAAAACTCAAATCTACCGGGCTATTTAGAGAAAAGGCAAGACTATAAATATATCTAGTGTTAAGAATTTGGCAGCACATATGTAGCATTTTTGGTTACAGCACACTCAACAAAAGTAACTTGAGTGATTTATAGAACCTGTAATTTCCTCTTTGATTCCTGAAAGATGTTGTTAATTCATACTGAAAACATGTACCAACTAAATGACAAAGAAAACTTGGCATAATTGGTGTGATTGACCTCCGGTAAAACCTTTATGAGAACACCATTTAATATATTGTCCTTTTGATCCACCAAAGATTTTGTAGTTAGGTCCAGATTTGTTCTATAAATGAGTTTTATAAGAAGCCAGTATGTAACTACATAGCGAATCGAGAACAGATGTCATCAGCGTTTATCCTTTTTAATTCTCCATGACACCCTCCTCCTCGTCTTCAGTGGCATCTGCAACAGCAGCAACATCTTTGGCAACATCTTTGGCAGCGACAGCTGGAACTCTAGCCCCATCGGTATCAGGTTTCTGCAAATCAGAGCAAACAACCTTTATTTATAAATTAAATGTTCATTTCAACTAAACCATACAAAAACTAGGGGGCATGATGTTCCCCCTCCCTAAAAACAGCGCCTATACAAGCTCATTTGGTGACAAACTGGCATAATGTAAATTATGAACCAAAATTATATCTGAAGAGGCTGCACATAAGTAAATATTATTGCCTGTCCACAAAATATTAAGTCTCGAGACCAATGCCTAAAAACTGACGTCTGGATAAGCTAGGGTGGCAGTGAGGTGAATCCGGCCACCCCTATCAACAAGGGCAAAACTGGACTAATGATGTGCTTCATGTACAATATTGTTTTACAGATATTGGGTCTATCCCTTTAAAAGGGAACATACACGTAACACCAGAATTTTCACTCATTCAATCAAAAGATAACTTTGAAATACACATTTTTTTAATGTCCAAACAAAAATTGGTCAAAAAAGGCTGAATGCCCTTTGAAATAGTAAATTGATCTGATATTCTCTTGCAACATATTTTTGTATTTTGATAGAAATCCACATAATATAAAGAGAAAAAAATTAAAAATAAAAAATAAAAACACAAACAAAAGTAAAAGGAATTTACCTTCCATTTCTTTCCTCCTGGAAGAAATGGGGTTCGCTTGAGAAAGTCCCCTACGACTTCTTCAATCTCCATCTCTTTGGCGCCCTGGTCGGTCTTCATGCAGGGTCCTGAAAGACGTAAGTGCAGACGCCATGGATCATTATATTAAAATTATTTTTGATGACACATTAAAATAAGACGATACAGATTACACACCTTAAAGGACAAATGGGTCGGTCAATGGCAATTCGGACAATCAATATCATTACACTCCTCTCAAATGTATTAGGGGAAAATGGTATGTCGGTTCCCATGTTATGGCCCACCCCTTTTTTTTGTTTTGCAAAAATGGGCATTTTTGTATGAAGAAATACATGGATACACATCTGCACACTCTCACATAAGTAATTCCTTGTTCAGATGGGCATAAAACATAACTACTCCTTAGAGGCCAAATTCAACAGCTACCTTACAAGCAGAAAACAATGCTATTATGCGACTTCAAAGGCAGCAAGGATGCTAGAGACCATCAATGTCCAATTGATCACCAATCATTGTAACTCATCGGGTGAATCCAGAAACATATAAAATAAAATTGAAATTGGCTAATCATATACTAATTGATTACTTACTGACAATGACGGGAACAAATCTTGTTGACTTCAGACCACGCTTCCCCTTCCTCCCATTCACGTTGAAATCTGACCAAAGATTATTTGACCCCAGCTTTTTCATGATACGCCGACTTGTTTGGGCAATATTGCCCCCGCCGATTAGACTCAGGTAGTTGATCTGAAATTAAAAGAACCATTATCAATTACAATGCCGTAGATTCTCACATAAATAGGAGCCAACCGTCTCATTTCCAGACATTATTATGAATGTTTCTCCGCTAAAACCTTCACCCTGATGCGGTAAATATTAATTTATCATTTGCAAAATTCACAGGCTTTCACTTTTTTTTTTAAACATGGCTATAAAGTAATCAAGGCATGTATAAATCAGAAACTCAGGATATTTGAGGTTTAGATAATTAAACCTGTACAAAAAGGAAAAACAAAGTCATTTGAATGGATGATCAAATAATGCCAAATTAGTATGCAAGTATTTTTAAACTAACCATTCTCTTCTTAAAATCAGACTCTACGAGTCTCATTTCGAGCAAGTCGAATTCACTCCCTGTCTTGAGCGGTTCCGCAAAGGGCTCCTGCAGGTCGGCAGGACCTGCCCGTAAACTCACTGATGATTTGGCAACCAGGTTTGCCAGCGTCTCCACTATCTGGGCCTGGACATCTTCCAGCTTCTGAAGTTTTTGAAGTACCTGCTGTTGAAAATTGTCTAGGAAAACAAAAGGAGTAAAAAAAAATACATTAACAAATTAGGTCATTTTGGTAGCTAAGAAGAGTATGTAATTTTAGTGTGACTGATATGTACGACACCTTTTCAACTATCGCATTTCAGGAATACATCACCAAGCTGCAATGACAATACTTGTACAAAGCATCAGACAATGCAACACATACAGAAAGAATCTGAAAGCAATTTTGCAGAAAAATATACCCCTGCTTTTTTGATAAAAATAAATCAAAATTAAACACATCAAAAGAAAGTTTCCCCCTAAAGAACCCCATCAAATCTTCGAGTATAACAAATTATCCAAGTTGAAACCAAGCATTGGATATAGCTAGGGTTGTTAGGAAGCAGATTCTCGAAAATTAGTGACATCCGTGACTTAACGGCTGAATGATCACAACATGAACAAAAAATTACGTTTTTTTTCTTGATTTTTCCACTGGAAGATTTGATGGGGCTCTTTAGGGGGGAACTTACTTTTGATGTTGTATTTATATTGACAACCTCTCTCTCTTATATCAGTGTAGCATCTTGGTAAAAAATAGTAAATTTTGTTTGTAGTTTAAATATGCTGTACTCCAAAATCTAATCAATTGACCTCCTATGAAACATACTATTAAGTTCTTGAGAAGAGATATTTTGTTTGTGAAATTCTCTACGTAAATACTTACTGTCCAAGGTTCTAGCTTTTGGTGTCGGCGGCTGGCTTTGGCGAGAAGTCGAAGGAGAGGGGAATGTAGTTGTAGATGGAGATGATCCCCTCTGGATTGGGCCCGTCGGGCTTAAGGGGACAAATCTGGCCATCATGGATGTTGTTGACAATTTGGGGAGAGGAAGTTCCTTAGTCTTCGACTTATCTGCCTTTCTCGGGCTTCTGCGAAGTGGCTCAGGGTCACACTCCATATCTGGAAAAACATCACAGACATTAGAAAAATATCAAGCAAGAAAAGAATTTTTGAAAAATGTTCAAGCTTTATGAATTCATTTTGAGTTCAACATGTTAATTTTCAATTTTGATGAATTGGTACATTATGCCCCCCCCCCCCTCCCTCCCCAGGTGCTATTAGGGTTAAAACATCATCTAGCATCCTTCTAGCATATACATTCAATTGCAGCGCAGCACTCGACAACAAAGGCAGTGGTCTACTGTACTCATACAAGTAGCGTATGTTGATGCACACCTAGAGATTGACAATGTCCAGGCCAAAAATGCTAACAAAATTCTTTATGCTGGTGATTCGTTGTGTATATCAGCAGGGGTGGTATTCAGAAAACTCTCTTAACCCTAATAGCACCGGGGTATTTCAGACCTTGCTACCACCTTTGTTTTTGTTGTGTTTTTTTCGTAAAATTTATCATAGAACTATTTTGAAGCATATAATTGTGCTATAATAAATTAATTTCAGCCAAAGAAAGTGAAAATAATCATATCTTTATGAATAAGGTGAGAAAACTCAATTTGCATTGAGTTTGTACACAAAATCACGTTTTTGAGCTATTTTCGTTTGGACGAGCGTGTATAAAAGGCCGTGCAGCATCATAATGGTATTCCTGATTTTCGCGAAAATGGTGTCAAAAGATGCGCAAGACTTGAAAGTAAAAAGTCAGCGAGCAGCGCGGTCAAAAAAAATTGCGCGGCGGAATGGTCGCGAACAATCTCGAGGGGGGGGGGGCATTATGGCCCCCCCCCCAGGTGCTATTAGGGTTAAGTTAGCACTTAAAGTGGTACTCCAGGCTGAAATTGGGATGTAAAGTAGAGTAAAATTTAACAAGAACACTAAAAATTTCATCAAAATTGGATGAAAGGGTAAAAAAAAAAAAAAATCCACTTAAACATTTTTTCTAAAGTCTTTATTTTGTTTTTTTCTTATTTTGTTTTCTTGTTCAATTTCAATTCAACACGGACATAGGCAGACCACCCCCCCCCCCTTTTTTTTGTTCATTTGATAGGGGGCTGGGGCGCAAGCCCCCTCCCCCTATTATTATTTATTTTATTATTTTTTTTAATTTGATAATTCTATATAACACGGACATAAGCGGACCCTGCAGGGGGGGGGGGGGGGTCGTGGGGCAAGCCCCCCTCTCCCTTTTTATTTATTTTTTTATTTATTTAATTATTTTTTTATTTGATAATTCTATTAAACACGCCCCAGCTTGCGCCCCAGCCCCCTTTCAAATGAACAAACAAAAAAGGGGGTCTGCCTATCAAATGATAGGCAGACCCCCCCCCCTGATTTTGACTCCCGTGCAAATGTGTGGCTGTATTCACGTTTGGAAATGTGAAATTTAGTGGGCAAAATGGCCACGCGCAATCTAATACCAGCGGTGCGGATACGTGTGGGGAGTCCGAAACACATGGCCATCTTCACTGAAGACTTTAAGTCACTCGGTCATAGATCTACTAGACTAACTTACAGTTACAATGTACATGTAGATTCTAGACCTTTACCATATCAGAAATAAATTCAAGTTCTTTCAGTGATTTTAAGTAACTCTTTCTGCTACATGACATGTATTAATGTGTTACTGTTAGGTGAAAGTTGGGTTAATTCACATCATTCTGGATTCAATCATACAACAATCAACAATAACAGTAACGCGTCTGGTTAACATACGCCTTTTTGTTTGGCATGTATCACATTGCATTCACACTCACAGGTTGGTTAAAAGTAAATTTTCATGCACGTTATTATCGCTAATGCATGAATGCAGCATGCAGACTAACTCCGGGAAGCTCCAACACCGGCGCGCTGCGCGCCGGTGTTGGAGCTTCCCGGAGTTACATGCAGACATGTCACGACACAAGCCGATACTCATTTAAATGTTTTCCCACATTTTACACGTCTCGAATTCACTCAAACAACATTTAAACACCTAACAGATATCAAAATGGTAAAATGTCACTTACATTGGTGTTGCAGTCTCACAAATTAGGTAGATAGTTCAGGATTTCTTGATAGTTCTTGCAAAGGCACACACGGTATTCAATGGGAAAATTCTCAATGTAATTTTCACGCACATGGCCGGCTAGCTAGCTAGCCGGGCAATAACGCGGCTAGCGCTGACGTCATCGATCAATCCTCGGCGGCGGCGGCCTCGTTCGTTGTTGTGTAAATGATTTGAAATTACCGGTAATAAAATTGAGTATGTAAAATGTATAAAAATATGTTTTGCTTGTGTATTTTTGTTTATGAATTGTGTATGCATTTATATGATAAAACAAAGAAATCTCGTTTTCATTTCAATTCAAGAAATCGCCTACAGTATTTTCCTTAGTAGTTGGACGTAGACAAAATATGATGCTTAATTCTGGTATTTGTTTAAAAAAAAATCTTAGTTGATTTATTGAATTGGACGTATATAAAACGTTCTGTGAACGTTATGTACAAAACGTTTATTTTGTAACGTCCACAAACGTTTTGTAAACGTCCTATATCAAACGTTCTGTAAACGTCCTATATCAAACGTTCTGTAAACGTCCTATACCAAACGTTTAATTTTGTAACGTCCAAAAAACGTTTTTTAAACGTTCTCAAAAACCTAAACTTTGACGTAAATGAGAAGTCCAAACTTTAATGTTATATAAACGTTTTTAAAACGTTCATTTAGGACGAAGACGTACAGGACCTAAAAAAAACGTTTTGAAAACGTTCTGAAAACGTTCTGTGTTTGCTGGGTTTATATCAGAAGTACTATATGTTTCTTTCAACATAATTTCTACATATTTATCCTTGCACTGAGAAAATATATGGGATCTTTGGTTCTTTTCCCTGATTCCTTTTTCATTTAAGAAATTAAAAGTACAAGACAGGATAGATTGTTAAAATCCATCACTATAACAATAATATATTTTGAACATTTTGGAGGACAGTGACACAAAAATGAAGAAACATAATATTATCTCTTAATGGAGTAAATAAATAAAGGTGATATTTATGTATAGTTGTAGTTCACCGAAGAAGATCCACGAAGAAAAAGGGAAGTGAACCCTATTCTTGTAATATGTAAATGACAAATCAAATACAAAGACATCCACACCCAGACCGGACCAGACAACCGATTACATTATCCACAGTGACAGTCAGTTTGGACTCTTTAGAGTCGGTGCGAAGTCGGTTTGCCAGTGTGTCTGAGGTATTAATCATTTCTCGAAACCGACTTCAAACCGACCGATTCTCGGCGATTCAGGACAATGTAGGACAATTCAGGACAATGACAATGTTTCCGGACTGTTGTTGATCTGGTATCTTCGGTCAGTTGAACAACCCGTAAATCAAAAATTTTCTATTTCGTATTTAGGACTCATTTTAAAGCTCCACTGTCCTACTTGTAGCTACTTGCTCCCTTTATATAGAAAACTTCCCCAATCGGTGCCTGTTGGTCCCCCATGATCCTCTATTTCTTATGTCATTTGAGAGCTGAGTTGATGAGATAGCCACCTGTCAGTGACCTCGCTGTGCGATCTAATCCCTCCTGGCCAAACTAGTGCAGATAAGCTTTAAAGAACGAGGATGTTAGTTCACCTTCTTAACTGACATAATTCTGAGAAATGTATTCGATATGAGAATAATCGAAGTTTTAAATTTTAGGCAAAGGGCTCGAGTATGATGTGCTTATATGAACATGAAGAGGAACGAATTATTAGCACTTTTTTGATTGAGATATATACTGACAAATTTGGTTTATATCCTGCTAATTTTAGAGAAATGAAGCGAGTACTCTACCTCAATAGGTTACAGCATTACACATGTAGAGTGTTAAAGAAAAGCGATCATAGAGATCGTATTCTTTTATCTTTCTCTGACCCATTTCTTCTTTCTCTCTTGTTCATCTTTTCTCTCATATTTTTTAGTATTCGATGTGTATGTGCGTGATGGATGGGGATTGGTGAGGGGGGGGGGGGGGACACGTCATCCCATAGCTACAGCACTGGTTATAAATGAGACGTAATTAAATATTGAGCCGCCATGTTCTTTTTCTTTCACGTAAAATCTGAAACCAGGTTCATTACAGGCCCCCAAAATACAGAGAAATGGCAAGCCAGTATTTCTATATTGTTGCAATAGTCAGGCTTCTGAGGTCGAATATGGATATGAATGCAAAGTCCAATGTAAAGATTGCTTTCATATAATCACGCTTGATTGCTCCTTAGAATAGTCCAAATAGATAACACTACTAAAGGGTACGGGCTAATTTACACAGTAGTTTAAATGTCACATAACAATAGATAAGTAACATGATGTTTGCCGGATGCTTGGAAAGGACGGTAATATCATATTGTGCAAAACGTTGTGGCTGTGAATTACGTTTAACATGGCGCTGTTTTCAGCAGCAGCAAAAGGAGACTTCCTGGAAATACAATCATTAATCGACTCGGAGAACAAGTCAGAGGATTCGGGAGGAGTTAATGTAAACTGTCCGGATGCGTCCGGCAAGACGCCTCTTCACATTGCCTCGGAAAACGGACATTTGCAAACAATTAAATGCCTTATCCATCATGGAGCAAAAGTGAATGTGGCCGATGCTAACCTACAGACATCGGTTCATTTATGCTCAAAGAAAGGCCATCTTGATGTGGTAGAGCTGTTAGTGAACGAAGGAGCAGATATTGATATTGGTGACAAAGACGGGTTCACAGCTCTTCACATAGCATCATTCGAGGGTCATCTTGATATTGTCAAATACCTTGTTAGTAAAGGGGCAGAGCTAGAGAGACTTGCTAAAGATTACTGGACCCCTCTACACCTTGCTTTAGCCAGTGGCCATCTTGAAGTCGTCGAGTATATCGTGGACAAAGGAGCAGGCATTGAAATTGGTGATAAAGATGGGTTTACAGCTCTTCACATAGCATCATTCAAGGGTCATCTTGATATTGTCAAATACCTTGTTAGTAAAGGGTCAGAGCTGGGGAGACTTGCTAATGATTACGGGACACCTCTACACCTTGCTCTAAAGGGTGGCCATCTTGACATCGCAGATTACCTTTTGACAAAAGGAGCCAACATTAACACGTGTGGTAAAGGTGGGTGTACAGCTCTACATACTGCATCCCAAACTGGAAATATTGATGGAGTGAAATATCTAACCAGTCAAGGAGCGGAGCTAGAAAGGAGCACTGACGATGGTTGGACCGCACTTAGTTTGGCATCATTTCGGGGACACCTTGATATTGTCAAAGTTCTCGTTAACGAAGGGGTAGATGTTGACAAAGCACGCAGGAACGGGATGACACCCTTGTGTCTTGCAACAGGAGGAGGCCATTTGGGTATTGTCGAGGTCTTACTGAACGCAGGAGCAGGCATTGATATTAGTGATAAAGATGGGATAACAGCTCTTCACATAGCATCATTCAATGGTGATCTTGGTATTGTAAAATCCCTCGTTAGTAAAGGGGCAGACCTGGGGAGACTTGCTAATGATTACTGGACACCTCTAGACCTTGCTTTAGACGGTGGCCAATTTGACATTGCAGAGTACCTTTTGAAAGAAGAAGCATCAAAGACCGTTAAGCCATTTATTGGGTTGGAAGGGGACCACTATGCCTCCCTTCGCCGTACTTTTGGTGGTGAGGCTTTCCCTAGCTATATGTCCCCATACTCTCGACCATACGATCCCCATCGTACCAATCCACGAGACAGCTCTAGCTCCTCGAAGAAGAGCATCGCAGAAGAGACAATGATTATTAGTCTCAACGAGTGTTCCATTAAGGTTCCATTTTCACCAGACGATGTGGACATATCCAAATATAATACTATAACAGCAGAAGCATTGACAAGCATTCCACCTGACTTAAACCTGGAAAAAGACGAAGTTATTATCTCGGTTGGGCTTAAGCTATCACCTACTGGTCTTCAGTTCAAAACTCCGGTGGAAGTCAGGGTCTTGCATAGTGCTATTTTCAGCAACCCAGACGAGGTAGAAATTGTGCTATACACCCGAAGGACTGGTAAGATCTTCCCTTTACCATAGATCCTATATTTCCATATAAATTCCTTTCCCTTCCGTTCCTCTCATTTCCCCCTCTTCGTCTAATATTCTAAAATTCTTTAATTAGGTGATACGTACGAAGTCTACGTATCACCTATTTATTTCTACACTTTTGTTTATTATTTATTATTCTTCCTCGAATTTGTTCGCGGGGTATCTCAAGACTGAATAAAGCCATTATCATGAAACTTGCCATGATGATAGATCTTAGTCTAACTTAGAACTGCGTGACTTTTGGTAGAGTCAAAGTTATCGTGACGTCATCCAGGCGCCATTTTGTGAAAATCGACTTATGATCATATCTTCATAACGGAAAGTAATTTTTCATTCATATTGATCAAGATTAAGATCAATATCCGTCCGGTCAATTTCAGGTCAATAACACATTTCTAGTCAGAGTCCTAATGCCACTACTGCCCTAGTGGAATAAATCCTAGTCTAGACCTAGGCCACTGTATGTCATTAGCATTGCATAAATCATAATTGCCCATTAGGTTAGATCCAGAGGTCTATAACATAAACACTGGAGATGCATTGTGATATCTGGGGGGGGGGGGGGGGTAGAAGAAGGATCTTAGAAGGATTGTGCCCCTTAAAATCTACATTTGGTAAATTTAACTTACACATTGAAATTCCGCGATGATCTTTTTAAACCAATTATTTATTCCTTTTGATTAGACTGAAGCAAATCAAATTTCAAGGTACAGGATTCAATTATAAATGCGGGGCACAGGCTGTTCAGTGTAAGATCTAGATCTATCCTAGCCCGGCTCACGAAACGCAGTCACTTCCTTGTGGTTGTTCCAAGAGACGGCGGGGCATATTTCAAAGTGGGGGACACCAACAAAAAAGTGCACTTTCTGGGAAAAAAGGGCACCTTAAAAGGGAAATCTCAAAGCGAAAATATACAATTTTGTTTAGACATTGTTATGTACCCCGATATTGTGATTATATTATCAGGGATAATTTCAATATTTGTTTCTCTTTATACATCATATAAGATATTGCTTAGGCATCATACTTTGCAGTTGGGTGTGATGGTCTGAAAATTCATTTGCGAGCGAGGAAAACAATTAAAGAGTTGTGAGGTCGCAGTGCGAAAAATTACATCTAATAAAGAGGAAAAACCCAATCCTGATGTGGTTACAAGCACATAACGGAAGACTGAAAAGACCTTTGATAAGTAACATAATCATAACATTTATAAATGTGAGGGAGCATAGCGAGCCAGCTTTGGGGGAAATTGTTCTTAATCGTTTGAATTGACGGGCACGTTTAATGATGAGCAGAAAAGGGGACACTTATCAAAAGGGATAAGACATTAGAAAAGAAAAGGAGCACGTGTCAAAGTACAAAGGCTAATTATCACAGGTGAAAATGGGGTACTTCTAATACACCTAAACAAAATTGGCACTCACCAGGGATGAAAAAGGCACTTATGAGAATGGGAAATGAGCAATTGTCGACAGAAAAGAGGCACCCATCAGAATTTGATAGGGGCATTTATAAGAAGTGAAAAGGGACATTCATGAAAAAGGGTAAGGTTCCGTATCAGAAAGGAAAAGGGGTTTGTATCATTGTTAAAAGGATAAATTTCAGAGGTGAAAAGGGGCACTGACCATATATGAAAAGAGGACTTATCAGGAGGGGCAGGGGCACTTGTCAAAGTAAAACGTAAAACTCAGAATTGAATCGGGTCATTTACAAGAGGAGAAAAGGGGCACTTACTAGTATGAGAATGAAAAGTCGAACATATTGCTCCGATTGTCTCATTTTCGCTCGCGTGAACATTGCCACCACAAACCACTGACCTCTACCTCCTGGACGGATCATCGCCCATTCCCATTCACTATACGTCACGTACTAAAAGGGTGTATTGTCTGACCGTTCATGAATATTCATGTTTTTGCTAAACTCGGCAAAATGTTTGCTTTTACTAAATGGTAAAATGACGGTGGGGGGTTGGATGAAATGGATATAATGAACCAAGCAGAAGTGATCCATGATAATTCATGCTTCTTATCCTTCGTGTGCTTGACCTATAATCTTAAAATCGCTTGGCAAACTGAGTCCAAAGTTCCACTTGTTTCACATGTATACAATAGGCAATGACGAGCTTGCAACCTATTTTGATCAAATTAAGGTGGGTGAACTTTCAAAAGTCAATTGGACATGAGGGTTCCAATGAAAGAGCTAGTGATAACGTAAGTCGGGGTGGATGTGCTTTTCGTTTAAAAAAAAAAAAAAAAAATGTAACGATTTTTTGGGGTATTGAATTCCATAGGCTAACATGTATGGCTGCTGACTCTGACGATAGGGAGCGTTGTGAAATGAGACTAAACGGAGCTATATGTTTATGAGAATGGGGAGGGGCTTTTTTAATGGGGGCACTTATCATAAGGAAAAGGGGCACTTATAAGAAAGGAAAGGGGGAACAATCTTGTGGAAATTTAATATGCTCTTATCTGAGTTAAAAAGGGGTAGTTAATATAAGAGAAAGAGGCACTTCTATAAAGGAAAAGGGGCACTTGTAAAATCAAAAGGGGCACCTCTCATATGTGAATAGGGCAATTTTCAGAGGTGAAGGGGGCGCTTATCAAATGTGCAAAAAGGGCGCTTCTCGTACCTAAAAAAGGGGTACTTACTAAAGTAAAACAAAAGGGCACTTATGAGAATGAAAAATGGACACATATTGCAAAGGAAAACTGGTACGTGTCAAAAAAAAAAGGGGGGACTTATCAGAGTTGGAAAGGGGAAGGGCACTTTTACAAATTAATAGGAGCACTTTTCCTATGTAAAAAAGGGCACTTCGTACACTTTTAGGGTACTTCAAAAAGCATATTGCTCCGATTGTCTCATTTTCGCTCGCTTGATCACTGCAGCTCAAACATAGCTCGTTCGACGTCACTACCAAATTAGCTAATCAGCTGTCAATGACGTCATATTGAATGCGGCGGCAAATATATTTTGTGAAATTATCGAGAAATGGACTATTTCTAATTGAAAACTAGTTTTATTTTTGGATGGAAACGCAGCCATTGTTATCTTGACATTCATTGAAGTCATCAGAATAGGGTAAGTTACGTCTCAGATGATTCAAGAGGTCTATTTTGGAGATAAATTTTCAATTTCTTAGAATGTTCCACTGTGTTGCAGGCTACCGGGTGTATGCCATTGGGTGTGATGTGTTCGCGCGCAATGGCGCGAATTATACATCCTTCTTCTTGTTCGCTATAAGTACAGACCACCGCGCCGTCGGGTGTGAACATTCCTCTCCTTCTCAATACAATAACTTTCACCTGCCTAAGTTATTCAAACCACACGGAATCGTGGCGTCTCGCCACTTCCATTACGTAATCATTAAGAGGATCCGCATAATTATACAACATTTTCCTGCTATACGCTGTACCGCAGGAAAATACAAATCTCCCTGGTATACCTTACAGTCCAAACGATAAATATGTGCCTTAAACGAAGCAGGCGACAATCGGCGTAGCAGACGACACTTGACAGTAATTTTGTATGTGAGATTGCTTTGCTAAATATAAATTACTTTGTTAATAAATATCAACTAAAATTTCTTTTACATATCTTTAAACCATCATTGATATTTAATCATTCATGAGTGAGTAAAAGAAACATACCAAACTATATAATTATATGAAATACTTGGAGGCAATTAGGGGAGTTTGACGTGATGACCGATTGCACCCCTCTGTTAATAACCGAATAGTCCATGGTGTGTCATAAATATTCATGTTTTCGCTTACCTCGGCTAAATGTTTGCTTTTACTAAATGGAAAAATTACGGTGGGGGGTTGGATGAAATGGATATAATGAACCAAGCAGAAGTGATCTATGATAATTCATGCTTATTATCCTTTGTGTGCTTGACCTATAATCATACAATCGCTTGGCAGATTGAGTCCAAAGTTCGACTTGTTTCACATGTGTATTATAGGCAATGGCGAGCTTGCGACCTATTTTGAAAAATTACGGTGGGTGAACTTTCAAAAGTCAATGAGACATGAGGGCTCAAATGAAAGAGCTAGTGATAACGTACGTCGGGGTTGATGTGCTTTTCGTTTAAACAAAAAATGAATTTTTAACGATTTTTTTTTCTAACATGTTAGGCGGCTGACTCTGACGATAGGAGGCGTTTCGAAATGAGACTAAACGGAGCAATATGTGTGTGTGTGTGTGTGGGGGGGGGGGTTCCATACGGCTAATATCCGTGAAATAAAATATAAAAATCGTAATCCGCTTAGTTGCCATGGGAATTTTGCACACACTGCGGTTTCTGTAACAAGTCCATATCTACTACTGATTATTGGCGGTAATCAAGCTATGAACTGAACTGTCAACAAAGTGCGAGAGGTTTTGCAATGAAATAATCTATGGTAAATTTCTCAATGCTTATAGAAATATTACAGTCGACTAATTAAATTGCAGTGCATTAAATCAATTAATGTTCTTTGGTCAGACAAAAAACAAAGGGAAGGGTTAAGGGAAGATATGTTGTGACATTGCAGAGAGCACATGACTGCCACGACGAACACATCACAATTATGACAGAGATCTTCCCACACAATTAATCTTGTCTTACTGTTTCTCTGGGAATGTTCTACTTCACTGAGTTTTACTTGATAAACTTCTATTAGAATAGAAATTCACTTTAAAGAAAATGTTTCAGTCTTTGTGCTTGACAAATTTACAGTCGCCATTTTCCATATTCTTACGGAAAGATCGTGGGGAATTGAGGAAATAAAAAAAAAAATTATGCATGATCTGATACACAAAATGGTTTGTTAAAAGCCAATCACCAAACATCAATTGACATTTTTTTTAACGACATTGCTCATAAATAAACAATGACCCTCCAACAAAGCTTCCCAGCCAATCCACAAACTTTACACAAAATACTTTCCTTTCTTCATTATACTAAATCACAGAGCGTTGACAGTTCACTGCGTAACAAAATTAACACGGTCCCCTCTTTCTATTTGTGTTTTATTGAAAGGGTCTGAAGAATTTTCAAGGATAGTTCCTGCTTCTGACAAAGCTGCTCGGTGTGTAGTCGCAAAGAATTACCTTACTCTGTACTTAGACCATTTCTCGGAATGGTGGATTATCTCCTTAATCAGGAGATACTTCATCGGTAAACGGCTCATCTGTACGCCATACACACTTAAAATAGTTGGGCAAAAAAATGCCCAACTTTTAACCAACACTGAGCAACATACGGTCCACACAACTATTGGTTAAAATCTGCCCAACTGATGTTGGGTAATCAGTTTGCTATGTGGTTGGGCAAATTAAATTGCCCATCAGTTGGTGACCCATCATATTTTACCCAACTCTACAATTGCCTAACAGTTGGTTATATTTTCAGTTGGGTAATTTCTTGCCCAACCAATTTTACCCAGTTAGATATTGCCCAACCTTCTATTTGCCCAACTTTTGAGTAAGTTTAATGTTGGTTAATTAAATGCCCAACCAGTTTTTACCCAACTCCCAGTCTGCCCAACTATCAAAACACCCATCTATTGGGTAATAATTGCTCAACAATTTCTCTGCAACATCCATTTGCCCAACTCTCAAAACACCCATCTATTGAGTAATAATTGCTCAACAATTTCTCCACAATATCCATTTGCCCAACTATCAAAACACCCATCTATTGGGTAATAATTGCTCAACTATTTCTCCACAATATCCATTTGCCCAACTCTCAAAACACCCATCTATTGGGTAATAATTGCTCAACTATTTCTCCACAATATCCATTTGCCCAACTCTCAAAACACCCATCTATTGGGTAATAATTGCTCAACAATTTCTTCGCAATATCCAGTTGCCCAACTCTCAAAACACCCATCTATTGGGTAATAATTGCTCAACAATTTCTCCGCAATATCCATTTGCCCAACTCTCAAAACACCCATCTATTGGGTAATAATTGCTCAACAATTTCTCCGCAATATCCATTTGCCCAACTCTCAAAACACCCATCTATTGGGTAATAATTGCTCAACTATTTCTCCACAATATCCATTTGCCCAACTCTCAAAACACCCATCTATTGGGTAATAATTGCTCAACTATTTCTCCACAATATCCATTTGCCCAACTATCAAAACACCCATCTATTGGGTAATAATTGCTCAACTATTTCTCCACAATATCCATTTGCCCAACTATCAAAACAACCATCTATTGGGTAATAATTGCTCAACTATTTCTCCACAATATCCATTTGCCCAACTCTTTAATTCGTCTGTTGGATAATCATTGCTCAACATTTTTTCCATAACATCTATTTGCTCAACTCTTTTTCTCATCTAAAGGGTAATAATTGCTTAACTGAAACACAAATAACATACACAGTAAACACATGTTGTTGTTTTCATCAGAAACGTAAAAACAAAACTTGTTAACATCAACTACAACATTACAATTTTTGGTGAAAAAAATACAACCTTTTAAAAAAAGTAAATGCAAATATAGCCCCTTTTGGTGCAGCATGACAACTTTGATGTACACTGTATGTATCCCATGTACTCTGATTTCATACATGAATATGTGCATCATATATATTTTGTGGGTGTGGCATAGTGTTCATTTATCCTGACACACCAATACTCTGCCTTAGAGTGTTACACATGCACACATTTTTTTGAAGTGAAAAAAAAAGAGGAAATAAATTCAAATCCCTCTAGATTATTTGACATGTGCAGAAGTACCACATGAAAGTTTGGCTATCTGTGATGGTGAACAGGTACTGATCAAATAACAAGGATACACACTGCCTACTATAACTTTTTGATTAGATTAAAGACAACAAAAATCAATTGACCCTACCTGCTATACTCAGTTTGATTGATTTTATTGATATTATCAATAATATCAATACAATTTTGCAAAATGTAGATGAAAATGTTGACTTCTCTACTTCTGCTTTGCGCGATGTAAATTAATGCATGCAGTCCATTCAGCAGAGAGTTCAGCGTAGGGTCAATGGACGATACACATTACATGAAAATTAATGGTATATGTAATTTACAATCATATACCCCACTTGCTGTTTTAAACGCAGAAAATATCATAGCTCATGTTTTATGAAGAAATATATCATTTTGATGTACGAGTTATGAAACAGTACTCTTGGGATTAAGACCAAACACGATAAGCATTTGTATACGCCAGTGCAAAAGATTTATAGCCAATAATATGTTTTGTATTTATACTTGGCATATATTCATTTGTTTTCTTAAACTTTCAAGGTGGGGATGTTAAGCAATGATTGGGATAAAACAATTAGGCCTTTATCATTTTTAAAATGTACACAAAGACTTCTGCTGTGTATAAATTCACTCTTTTTTTTATATTATTCAGCGATCCTCACCCCACCCTCAAATCTTCAGTCTTACACAAACATGTCTAAATTATGTAAAATAATGTGCTGAATCCAACTCATAACAGTTTGTCTTTAAGGTTATTTTGTCCAAAATAATACTTTTTTCCAGTTTTTTTTCTCCCAAAATAAACTGGTTCAAGTAGCCAAAATGTGCTAAACGATGATGTGTCAGTTTCATCTGTAGGAAATATATCACCAGTAATCATCCTTGGCGTGAACACATCATGATGGCTTATGGCATGTTCATGAAGGCTCGGACCTCCCGCAGCTTTGGTGTAAGATGCTCCCCATCGGTAAACTGGAACACCACAATCTGGAGAAATTTCCAAACAGAACAGCTTTGCGGCTGATATTCGATATCCATCACATAAAGTGCCTTAAAGCACAAGTCGACTGCTTTAAGCAGTGTTGCGGCAGGAAGTATCCTCCTCTCTACTACGACGTACGCCTGTATTGGTGTGAGAATGTTCCCACGCACAACAACAAATGGCTGTGACCTGACTGCTTCATCAATGTTATCAACATAAGTCTGGATGTCGAGAACCTCCTGTAGTCCAAAGAGAAATCAAGAAGAAATCATTTGTAATTATATGGATTGATATATATATATTTGATGCTTGTCGAATGCTTCTGCTTATGAATCCACAATCACCTACAGGACACCCAAATTTGTTTATGCATGTTCATCCCTGTCCCATCAAAACATTACTGGGTATTCTTAAATATCCCTGCGGCAAAGGTCAACTGTACCCAAACTGGTCACGTTCAGAGCATTACATCAACTAAGCTGGAAGGCATATACAGCCTGTTAATATAAGCATGCATTTTTCACATGTCATTTGCAGGTTAAAGGACTTGCTTGCATTCATGAGTGAAATGCGATGTGATGACAAATCTGAGGCCATTTGTAGTTGTACCACAGATAATGACGAACTGACTTATTAAGATTAAAGCGCCTAGGATGTTGCCCCTGCAGGGCCTCCTTGGAGACCAGCGTGCCCATTACTAGGAACTTGAAAATGGTTGCTTTTCAAGTTTTACACAAATAAAATGTTATGGCAATGCCTTATCTGGTAAGAACATAGGTATTGCATTTCAACCTCAATTTCATCAGTTGTCCTAGGTTTGAAACTCTTAACAAATTAACTATTGAATTTGTTTGTAATGAAATATGATTACTATGGCAAGATTTTAAACACAAACCAAAATATATGCCTTACATGTCATTACTTTACCACCTCCCCAGCACATATACTTACTGGTTGAACGTCAATGAAGGACGACAATGTTTCTGCAGTGGTGTACGTTCCTCTCTTGGAATCTTTCCTTCCTCGGAACAAGACTGGGAGCATGTAGAATCCAAGATTGCTCTTTTCCTCTAAAAAGAGGGAAACAATGAAAGAGTTAAGTAATTAAGTCCCAATTACATATGAAGAAAAGGTGCAACAGCAAACAGGTCAATTATGGAACATCTTACAAAATGTACAGTTATATACAGCAAATTAAAAAAAAACGGTCGAATACAACAATTATTTTCTACAAATATGGGTAAAATCACTCAACGTAAATGTCAGTCAGTAATTTGGAGCTCAGCTTTCTGAGTAAAGAAATCAAAATTGCACAAACTTCAGCATAGCCTTCCCAATGAGCTTTAAACCACCATCCCCACCCCAAAAAGCAAACAAACAAAACAAGCAAGTAAAAGTATGCTAAACCTTTGTCATGGAATCATGTTTTTATCATATGTTGTACATGTATTATATGTTTCAGAGCACTTTTATTTATTTCAGTTCAATTCCTTACAGGGGGGATATTAGACTCAATGTTTGGTCCTGGCCACAAAAATAAACATCATATAGTGTAATTGAAATAAATTCTTTTGACTTTCTCCCAAGTCATTTTCACTAATACTGTCAAATGTGTGTTCTGACACCACATACCAAGACTGAGTTTCCCAGGGTCATGAATGTTTTCGAATTCGGCTCTTGCACTTCTCCAGTTGCCAGTTTTCTCGGTGAAGTCCACTACTTTGTTACAGAATGTGGGCCACTTCTGGTACAGTGCGTTTGCTTTCTCTGGGAACAATTCTGCAAAATCTCCTTCAATCTGTAATTGTTAGGATAGTTATAGAAGCCAGATGAAAGGTAGGATATCTTTCATTTGCATCTTCTCTTTACCATTTTGCAAGGATTTGAATGGTACACACTAACAATTATCGGTTCAATAGGGATGCACGATTTCTGTAGGACCGTGTATCTCAGATTGTTAAACGATCCCTTTAAGGAGACTGCTAAAGTAAACCTGCCCATGCAACCAAAAAACAAAAAAGTTACTTCTCAAAACATGCGACTCTAGTTTAATTTAATGTCCTTTCTTGTCACATGCAGAAGAAAAATCAAGGTCCACATACCATTCCAGCATCGAGAAGTCTGGGATATGTGGTAAGAATGTTCTTCACACAACAGTCACTTCTCTTGATCCAGTCATGTCTTTTTGTTGCTGTTTGTTTCATGTAGTCCTTCACCATGTCCTCTGGCTCCTTGTTGTTACGCAGCCATTCTTCCATTGTCGTGATGTTATCATCGTTCACAGACTCAAGATCAGTATCTCCTGGATATAATGCAACAGAACAATCAACAATTAGCATGTATCAACAAGTTTTTGATGATTGTATTGGAAGGGGGGTTTTAGTTGGCATTGCTCATGCCCCACCAGTTTGTTATGGCACAGCATGACTTCATCAGACGGATCTGAATAACTCATAACTTTAACTATATGAAAAAGTAGCCAGAATACCTTGCTTTTGAGACTCTGCCTCGTCTTCAGCTACTGGTACCCTCAGGGACTTCTCCTTTTTTCTGACGTACCTCAGATGCTCCTCCAGGTAGCCTGTTGCTGGCCGTCCCTTGGCCCCCACGCAGTACCAGGCCTCCTGCTCAAATAAATTAAAATTCCTTCATAATTCAACTTCAAAAACAGTAATGCTCAACAACATTTGTTAAACATTAATAATAATCAAATAAAAGCACAATAAAATTCCAGTGTAAACTGTACATTTAAATATTTTGTTACATATGTCAGTGTTTGCAATAACAAGGTTTGTCCTCTTAAGTACCTATTTCTAACTGCACACTGTTATATTCCAGCAATGTCATCAAGTCATTGCAAAAACAAAGTGAATGATGGATAATTCTGTGAATATCCATTACTCAATGGCATGCAGACAAAAGTCTAAATATTAAGAGATGTGTCATTACTGGATAATATAACTTATAAACAAGTGGTAAAAATAAACAAAAATATTGCACGATTTAGTGATTGATGCCATATTAGCTTTTCATTATTTGTAAGCTTTTCAGGCCTGTCTACTGTCAAATTTACTATTGCCAGAGATGCTCTTATAATGCTTGTGATAATGTGATACAACATGCAATTGATTGAGCATCTCCAATATAATAAATACAAGAATAACAAAATTGAGGAAGCTTCATAGCAAGTTACACAAAATAATATGATCCAGTATTCCAAAAGTTATTGCATAAACACATAATTTATTTGATTTAGACCTTAAAGTAGCTTATTGCTTCTGGCTCAAACAGAAACTTCTCATAAAATTTCACTTTCTTGTAAATGGGGTCTATGGGGTAGGGACAGATGGAGGTATGGATGGACAACCTAAGAATTAAGGCACCTCCAAGTAATAAATGCCCGCTGTGGTAAGAATCAATCCATAAATCAGTCCAGAAAAAAGTGGTGATCTGAGCCATACCTGAGGTCACATATATTAAGGAAAGCAATTCATGGACAGGACTTACATAGCCAAGTGGAGATTCTGGATCTTTTAAGAAAGGAAAGCTTGTCACAATGGCATGGGCCATTGATGCCTTCACAAATGAGCTTGGCTTGGTACCATACTCCCGTATCAGGTACTGAGTCAACATATCCACAACAGTATGCCGGTCCCTTTTGCTGCAGAGATTTGTAGCATTGATGTTCCTTAATGCTGCTCTTCCCATGGTGGTCTCTCTCAATATACAAGCAATGTTCTGCAACAGATAAAGGATTTTTTTTTTAAAGATCAGTAAATTCAGAATAAACAAGTGAAATGTGACAGCATGCAGTCGGTGGGTATATCTCTGGCTGTCCGACCTCCTACAATAAGCCCATCATAAATCACTCACTGGGCATTCCTTGCAAACTTTGTTCTGATAAAAAATTTCAATGAAACCTTGAAACTGACCTTAGACTAGCTTAAAACCCATAACCCCAACCAAACATTTTCCATAACATTCCTTTATTCATTCATACCAAAATGTACCTACCAAATCATATCACTAGCCATTCTGCAGATGTAGAAATAAAATGGTATTTTTAGTAAAAACTTGAATAACCTTTGAACTGACCTTTCACCTTTGAGCCCTGCTGCTTGTCAGAAATACTGACAGACAGATAACTCCAAGACATAATGCCTCCGGCACCCTTATGTGTTGGAGGCATAAAAACTGATGAATGATGGTGACTCGACATGCCCACTCTTCAATTGTATCAGCCCACTATATACATAAACTTACGAAATGCACTTTCTTGACCCGTTTCAGGGGAGGATGTTGATCAGGACTCTTGGATTCTGGGGAGTCGTAAAGTGGCGTATCCAAACTGGGCTGGGAAGGGCTTTGTCTGGGACTCCACTCACTTCCTGTTACACAAGAGAGATCTGAGCAGTCATCTAAGGAGAACACTGATGGGCTTCTTGTCGACGTTGATGCTTGTTCCATGCTTTGTTGATTTGCAGCATGATACTACAATAAAAAAATGAAAAATAATTGAACTTTCAATGTACATGTAAATGACTGATTATTTTTTACATTATTAATGACACAAACAGCCCCAGGTTAGACTTTAGTATCAAGTTTATTCCTTGAAGGGGAAAATCATTCTCACTGTTTCTGTACCCTTGTCCTATTTAAAGCAAACCCATAATTGAAAAGTGGTCACTCATGAGCGGAAGCTTCTTCAGTACATCTATAATATAATAATATCCAGTTAGGAACTTTCACTTTAGGCAGGAACATGCATTGGTAAAAAATAGCACATTTCCGGGGCCTCAATGAAGTACATATGCTAGAAAAACTTGGCATGAGTCATGGTACATTTAAGAAATTACAACATAATATGAATGAATGCAAATATAACAGACACATTTTCAGATACAGAAACAATGAAGTTAATAACGAGTTAAAAAATTCAAACCAGATATTTACTGTAAAATTTTCATTGGAATAATCAAAATTTGTTAGCAAGTCAGTACAGATCGATCAAGGTTAGCTTCTTAGCTATTTTTTCAATCAAAATGTGTAGAATGATACACTAAGAACTGATTCATAGATATAATTGTAATTGGAATAACAGTTTCTTTCTTTTGCTTTGTTTTGGTTCTGTTCTCTAAGACAAAATTTGCAAGTGCACCTGTAATGTCTAGTTGTAAAAATATATCACTTGCTTGCAACGGGTTGCCTACACGTACCTTCTTGTTCCTAGATGAATGAATGGTGCACCACAATATACAAGCAGCGCCCTCTTCCACTATAGGACTGGACAGCATTGACTGGCCTGTGATCAAACAGGTCACACCATTCAACAGCAGCTTGTGCTTCCTCTCTGCCCACCTGTACTGCAAATGCTTCAACATGTCTGTTGAAGTACAAGGTCTGATACAGCCGAAGGAGCAGATACAACTTTTCTTGCACCACTACAATATGCTGAACACGTCCAAACGTGGGTCCATCATCATCAGTCCAATATAGAAGTACATCAACACCTGCCCGGAACTCATATCCATGAATGTCCACTTTCCCAGCAACTGTAACTTCGGTTCCCCTTCCACAGTTAATTTTTTTGCAAAGTGCCTCATCATCAAGTAGATCACCAAGCATTGCTGCAGCTTGCTGTGACACATTGATATCTTGGCTATCCAGTGACTGATTTGATACTGACCTGTAGCACCGTGCCATTTGGTATCTGTTAGCCAATGTTTTGACAATGTTTTGGTAGTTGCAAGATACACTGGCAATCTGCTTGAAAGGTCTGTGCATTGCTTCAAAACGCAATGCTGAATACTGGGTCAGTGGCCCAAGGTGTTTCAGTGCACGTGGGTAATGCACAAGAAAGTGCTGCTTCGGAGTTAGACTAGCTTCAGGGAAGAGCTGCATGAAGAGCCTGTGGTGATCATCAATCATTGCCTTCAGGACATAGATGGCAGACTTACTGATACTGGGACTCATAATGATTTTGAAGATGTCAATGATTGACAGTAAGAGTTCCCACTCATCACACATCTCATCAATCTTGTCTCCTAACATGAGAGGGATGTTGTATGCAAGGCACGTCATCTGTGCTGATGTCTGTCCACTTGTAGAATATGGATTCTTCAGTGATGCCTGCCTGATTGGGCTTGGTCTGTTTTTGCGGTCCACAAAGCCAAAATTGAATGAGGATATTCTACTGTTCACCTCATCCAGTGTTATGAAACCCTTCTGAACAAGTTTACTCAAAACAAGGTGCATTTCCAGGGGCAAGACTCCCTCTGTAAAATCATGCATTACATCTGGACATAAGTTTTGAGTGGAATGGTAGTAAGGCAATTCATTCAAAACTGTTGCATGCTTCAAGCCAGATTCTGACAAGGGCTTTTGAAGATCTGTATCATAGTTTATTTCATCACGGAGATATTGGGCATCCTCTTTTGGCTGTTTCTGAAGCAACGAGCGATGGCCTCTACAGAATCTACAGTAATAGTTGGCCCGGAAACAGGTTGTACATCCCAGCATGGCATGAATGCCAAGATTGTCCCCTACAACTTGGAATAAGTAGGGTTTGACCCTACCCTCAAACTCTTTGCACTTGATAATGAGTCCATCAGTCCACATCTGCTGCAGATCATCCTTGATTACCTTCAAAACTTCTGAGATGCCATATTTACTCAAAAGCGGAGATGTGATCATAGCTGTGAGCATGATATTTTCCAGCCTAGCCTGGTATTTCCTGGGAAGGGATAACACACTTGTATAAAAGGCACTTACCTTGTGTTTGCCGCGTTTTGACCCAAGCGGATTGGCTGTCTCAAACTCATCATTGTACAACAACAGAGGCACTAAGAATTCACAGTCTTGTCTAGCAGTAGCTTCCTGCCTTTTATAATAGTGACCATCTTTGAATGAATACAAAACATCATTATCTTTTGATCCTTTTTGAGACAGTATGGCGTTCATTACTCCTGGTCGCTCTAAGTATTGTTTAATAGTGTCAGCTAGTGGTATATATTGAAAGGTTTCTTTTTGTGTGCTTTGCAGTGGATCACCTGTCTTTTGATCAATTTTTGGTTTTAAGCAAGTTCCCAACAACACCTCACAAGGCTGAATGAAATCACCTTTCTCAGAGAAATATTTTTTCTGTTGAGTATCTGACATGAGCTCTGAAAATGGATTCTTTGAATTCTCGAATACATGCATCTTGTATATCAGATCTCAGCTCACTGTTAGCTGCATATTGTGGCTCACTTAAGATATCCATCACATCCTGTTGCACAGTTTGTAACACAGAAATAACCAAATCTTGTGCGGTTTGAATGACCTTGTTGGTGTGTGAAGCAGGCACATTAGTCCTTGCCCTGAGTTCTGCTACAAACTTTGCTGCAATATCAGGTAGTCTCTCTGTTTGCGTTTCAAAAGAGACATCTTCCTGCTCACTGCTTTCTCCAACAATGCCTTTTCCTGGTGCAGTTGTTCCAAATTCCCTTCAGTGTTGTTATTCTTTCCTAGAACAGATCCTTCATAACAGGTTTCACTTTGGTGATCTGGAACTGCTTTTGTAGTTGTGCTTGACGTCTTTATCCGTGCAGCGTGCTTTGAAATGAGATGTTTTCTATATCCCGATAATGTACGAAATGTTAGTCTACATGCCCCTTGCATGCATGTTATACTTACATTTTTTCCCCTGGTTGTTGTATGTGTGTATTTTAAATGATGGAATAGGCAAGAAATATCCCCCCTAATTAAATCAAGACACTGAAAGCATCTGTAACTATCCATAGTGAGATATTGTGCCACATCTAGGGCCTACCTCTGCACGCCACCCAGCGAGAAACTTCAATCGAGGTCCAATCTTGGGTATGAAGGATGTGATTATACTTTCACTTAGAAGGGGAAGGGTTTCCACATCAACTTCATTTTCTGGAGAAGAAGAGGGAGAGATTGATAAATAAGGCTTAGTGCAGCATAAACTGATTGTTTTCATATAATACCACAAACACGTATGGTTGCGCAAATTAAACAAAAGTATATGTTTTAGATAATGATAAGCTGTAAACATTTGCTCATGTTCCAGCTAAAATATCTTCCATTTTGAATAAATCGCATAATCAATGTTTTCTTATTCCACAAGGGTCTATGAAAATCTGAATTTTCAAATGCGATTTTCTCGAAAATTTGGTCTTCGTATAGAAAACTTACTTTTAGATCATACTAGCGAATTGTATCAACTAATTGCTATTTATTTTCAGGTGATGTTATTAACATCCACACAATCAAATTAAGAATGGAAACCTTTTCTAAAGTCATACTAGTAATCACCTTAGTTTAGTCAAATTGTGCCTAATTTTTAACAATGTAGGGGCCTATTTAAAGTATAAAGATTAGTTGCATCAGCAATGAATTTGATTTCAAAGAAAGTCATTCAACTTACCAAATGAATCAGAATGATTTGAGAGTTAGCATAGAGGTCAATGTATGCTGATTGGTTAATTAACATTACTAATTCATTGATAATCATATGTGTCTTCTCCATGTGCACTGTCATGCCTATTACTTCAACTTTAAACTGCCATACCGGTAATTGTTTTTTTCAACCTTTTGCGGCTGCCATGATATTGTCTGCATTAGTAGCCATGTTTCTCAGCTTTAGTATGACAAATAACCTAGCTATATCTGACCAGGGTTTCTCAAAAAGTCTAGCACTCAAGCCTTTCACAGGCCACTTACAGTACCATACAACCATATATAAATTATAGTGTGTTACCTTGAATAGAGGCAACTGACAATTGTTTATCCTAGAAAAGATAATTTGTGGTGTTTAATAATTCTTTTGTACAGCTTATTGTTCAGTGGTGTGAAACATTAAACAAAATGCATGTGCTGGAACATTTCACTGATATGAAGCAAAATAGGACAGTTAATCCTGTACTAACGAATGTCCTTCCTCCATGTGCACCTCCATCCCAAAATCGAATCAGTTCGTTGGCTTTGCAACTTGCAAGATAGATGTACATGTCCCAAGTTTCTAATGATTTCATTGAAATCTGGACATGTAGTAAAATAGTGTACAATTTTGTGGGCATAATTTGGTGGCTTAAGCATCTGTAATTTTTCCATATTTAAAAATTATTTTCAGAAAAAGATTTTTTTAAATGAGAAAAAATGTACCCATGTTAAAAATTGTGCCCATTCGTGTACTACAGCGAGGTCACTGCAATTTCGAAAACCACCACAGCCTCTTGGTTTTGAATTAGGCTATTAATATGGGCTAAAATGTGGGTCAACTGCCTTTTAGTTGTGACAAGGAATATCGCAATAGCACATAATTAATAGCCCCATTTAAAACCAAGAGGATGTAGAGTCTATGCTCTGTAGTTAGGCAGATGTTACTGGGCAAATCAAAGTTTGGCGCGTTTTTGTCAAATAATTTCTCCCAACCATTTACTGTATGAAGTTACCTAATAAAAGGTCAGAAATAAGTTGGGTAGGTGTTACTTGGTAAAACTGATGTTGGGCAAATTTTGTCCAACAATTGGGTTATTTTCTACCAACCATGTAGTTACCGATGAAATAATTGGGTAATATTTTGGGGCAAATTAAAGTTGGTCATTTTTGTCCAATAATTGGGTTATTTTCTACCAACCATGTAGTTACTGATGAAATAATTTGCCCAACTAGTGTCGAATATACTACACATTATGGTGAGAATTGGGTGAATTTCCTATTGGGGTAAATTTTGTTGGTTAAAAGTTGGGTATTTTCTTTTCATCCAACACTGGGTAAATCATGCAAAATCTTTAATTTACCCAATAGTTAGTCGGACACATAAGTGCCCTCATGTTGGGTAAAAATTGGGCACTTGCCCAACATTTTTTTAGAGTGTTTGGATTTCAAAGTCCTGTAGAAAATGAAAGGGCAAAATCCTTAACATGGCAATGGGCAAGAAAAATTGTCTCACTTTTTGAAATCTAGACTTCTAGATCTACAGGAAAATGAAAGATAATCTTCCACAAAATAATGTTCATAAAATTGTACATTATTTGACAACTTCAATTTTCTGATGAATCATTCAGTTCAGTGTTGATTATTAAATATAAGTAGGCCTAGATCTAGATCTAGACCTAGACTAGATCTAGTATAGTAATACCAATTTCAGATAACAGAGATAATTGTTCAAAATTACACCAGTCCCACGTACTGTAATACTATCTGGGTACACACCTACAAGTATGTGGTCCAATGTATTGGACCCACAGAACTCTTAACTACGTATTTAAGAGTTCTGTGATTGGACCCCATACAACCCATGATCCATAGAAAATGGAGGGTATTGTGTTATGTATGTATTGTAGCAGGAAACAGCACAGAAATCCGGGTTTTGGCCTTTGGGTTTTGTAAAATCTTGAACAAAATATTTTTAAATAGATCTAGACTATTCATTTGTGATCTAAAATTCATGGAAACAGTACAATTTGAATTTGATATCTATATCAATCAAATATTAGTTTGGATTAGTAACACATGCATTAAAAGAGCAAATTTGAGGCAAAGTTTAATAGACCAATTGAATTGAAGCGTATTCATTAACCATTGCTGAGGCATATAGAACTAGTCTACATGTTGCCCATGTGTTATGGATATGGGAACAAGTCTACAGCAAGTACCTGTTGATCATGTTCTAAACTTCTAATCTCAATAAGATGTGAACGTACCTTCTAGTATCTTTAACACTGACGGACATCCCCACCTTTGAACGATTTTGGTGAGAGGGTCTATGAACCCATCTTCACTTGAACTATCTCCGCAGCAGTTGTCGAGCTCCATTTTTAGACCCTCAGGCTCTAGCATGCAAGACTCCGATATGATGCGTATACGTACGTACGTACAGGCTGCTAGTTACGTTGGTGTATCATATAGCTCGAGCTCCCGGGCCGGGACGGCCGCGCCGGCTATACCGAGTAAATAGAAATAGTACTGCGCATGGCATGCTGATCGCGAGCGACCAGACCATGTGCGCGCTACCCCAAGACCAATACCAGGCAAACTTTACCCAAGTCTGGTTAAACGTAAGTCTAGTCCCCATCGAAGGTTTCCACTGCCATTTACGCATGCGCGTAATTGACGATGATAGCGTGTACGTTCCATGATCATTACTTACGTAGATTATGTAACTCTATAGGCCTACATGGTTAAGATGGCTCAGTTTTCACAAAAGATAAATCTTGGACTCTTTCAGCATCAAACTCGCACAAATTCATCGTCGCTTCAACACTCTGTTATTATAATTTTAAAATAGAAGTAAATGGTTACAATTACAGGAGAGATAATTTCAATTTTTCATAGCAATATTTACACAGCATATTGTGAGCTAAAGAAAATTGAGCTAAATATATTTGGTAAAAGGCGGTGGTCAATTACTACCCTATATAAGCAAACAAAAAAAGGCGCAAAGTGAAATTGGGTAACAGGCGTTGGTCAAATAGTACCCAATGTATGAGCAAACAAAAATTGAGCAAAGTAAAATTCGGTAAGTGGTGATGGGTAATTATTACTCAGCATATGAGCAAACACAAATATGGGCAAAATAAATTGGGTAAGGGGCGGTGGTCAATTATTACCCAATTATGAGCAAACAAAAATTTGAGCAAAGTAAAATCGGGTAAGTGGTGATGGGTAATTATTACTCAGCATATGAGCAAACAAAAATTTGGGCAAAGTAAAATTGGGTAAGAGGCGGTGGTCATTTATTACCCAATATATGAGCAAACAAAAATTTGAGCAAAGTAAAATTGGGTAAGTGGTGATGGGTAATTATTACTCAGCATAAGAGCAAACAAAAATTTGGGCAAAGTAAAATTGGGTAAGAGGCGGTGGTCATTTATTACCCAATATATGAGCAAACAAAAATTTGAGCAAAGTAAAATTGGGTAAGAGGCGGTGGTCATTTATTACCCAATATATGAGCAAACAAAAATTTGAGCAAAGTAAAATTGGGTAAGTGGTGATGGGTAATTATTACTCAGCATAATTATGAGCAAACAAAAATTTGAGCAAAGTAAAATTGGGTAAGAGGCGGTGGTCAATTATTACCCAATATATGAGCAAACAAAAATTTGAGCAAAGTAAAATTGGGTAAGAGGCGGTGGTCATTTATTACCCAATATATGAGCAAACAAAAATTTGAGCAAAGTAAAATTGGGTAAGAGGCGGTGGTCAATTATTACCCAAATATGAGCAAACAAAATTTGAGCAAAGTCAAATTGGGTAAGTGGTGATGAGTAATATTCCTCAGCATCTAACAATTACCCAACTACTTGGTAAATTGCTCTCAACTCCTTGGAACGATGTTGTTGCTAAATGTATAATAATTGGGTAAATATAATGCCCTGAAATAGATTGGGATAAAAATTACCCAACCTTGGAAACGATTTCTCGACCAACCATCAGTTGCCCAACGAAATTTACCCAACTCGCAGTGGGAATGTGCCAAAATTACACAACTACAGGCAAAAATTACTCAATCCTAATTTGCAAAATAATGTTGGTAAATTTCTAGGCGAATTTCTACCCAACCATCAGTTGCCCAACAAAATTTACCCAACTCGCAAAGGAAATGTGGCAAAATTACACAACTACGGGGCAACTGGTTCCCAACCCTCATTTACCAATACTGTTGGTAAATATCCGCCCAATAATTAAGTAAAAATAATTGCCCAATATTGGTTAAAACACTTAAATGCTTAAATGGGTAATAATAGCCCAGAATAACGAATTTTTTTAACCAACCAACAATTACCCAACTAAATTTACCCAACATTTTAAGAGTGTACGCTCCCCTTTCAACATCCAGAGACGTCATTAACTACATCTTGCTCAATATTAAAGACGACTTCTGCGGCATGAAAGAGGTAGATTTATCATGAATTAACAGTTCGGCATAATTATTGTAGCTGAACAAGAATTTAAATGAAATAAATGTTAAAATGGACAGGAAATCCTTTAGTCAGTCCATGCAACTAATATATATTATATTTTTGTTTGTATATTAAACACTGGAATTGGGACGCAAAGTTTTTTACCATGTTTATTTAAATAACTTTTTTTTTGTGTGTCCCCGGTTCTCCAGTGGTAACGATGTCAATACTTTTTTGTGTAACGTTTTCTGAGCAGAGGGGTTCGCGCACGGAAGGGGAGGGAGGGGGGACGGGGTGGACACAACAAATATCAAAACAAAACCACAAATATAATATTGAAACCTGATTAATGTTTCACATCTTGAAGTAAATAATCAGTTCGAGACTCATACAAAAATTCATCCATAATTGCCGCCCCGGTGTATCTAAGTACCTTGCAATTGCTGCAGTACATTGCAGTGCCCTCTATCTTGAAGAACAGCATTGTTGCAATTATTGCAACTATTATTAGTAGAAGTATATAATTATTGTCATTATCATTGTGTCAATATGGATCCATATATGTTCAACCTTTTGCAGGATACCATACGAGACTACCAGGTATCCTTTCCGGGTGAGCAGTACTGTGTATATTGGGGACAAGGACCCCTTTTGGTCAGACATTTGGAAAACGAAGACGAAGTGTCAACACAGGTAAGAATGTCATTATAATTGAATATAATATTATATTACACATATCGTCAATAAAGCGAGCTTCACTGAAACGTTTATATTTCCTATATCTTGTAACTCTATGCTGAGATTCATTAAAATTAAAATCCATACAAGTTAAAATCAAATAGTGATCACTGAGAGCAATGTTGTCTAGTACGTGATGTTCAGGGATTGAAGTAAATATTAAATCTCTATACATTTAGAAGACTTACATGTTACCCGAGTAGATTTTCTAAGAATCTGGTTGAGTGCAAAGGAACATTCAATCACAGATAGATGATTATCATAAACAGTATTATTTAATTGATAGTCAACATAAAAGTCACCAAGAACCACAACGTCTTCTTATTCCGTTTTCTCAAAAAGATCATACATTCTGAAATAAAAATCGATACTTTCATCCTGTGGTCTATATATACACTATTGGTCATAAAGGTGGAATAGTTTAGGTTTACCCATATTTATGCAACGATTTTGACAATGATTTATTCCTAATAGATAATAATAATAATAATACTCAGTTTTTATATAGCGCTTATTAGGATTACTAAGCGGTTCCGAACTTGGAGATTATTACCCCGGCTTTAGATGTGCTGCCATTGCGGCGCTCTATCATTTCAAAGAATTAATTCCTGGCAGGTACCCATTTACATCACCTGGGTTGAGTGTGGCAAATGTAGATCAATGTCTTGCCAAAGGACATTAGTGCCGCGGTGGCATTTTATTGAATAATAATTTGCGAGTGTTTGTTTTGCGTGACTGCTAAAGCATGTGTATGTTACTATGCTTATCAACTAGTAGACCTACGTCCTTAATTCATAACTGACAGTAATGAAGATTAATGCCTCACAAAAGGGCACTAATATAGCACATCGACACGGTTTTTTTCCTGGGGCCTCACAGTTACGATGCCATTGCTTTGTTACTGAATCATGCCTGTACCCAGCGGGGGGCTAGGGTAAGGGGCAGCCCCCAAAACAAAACAAAGAAAATGCAATAAATTATCAATAATTCATTGCATTTCCCCCGGTCCCCAACAGAAAAAAAATCCTCTGTACGGCCATGCATTATGGATCAAGGCATGGCCACACAAAGGATGTTTTTTCAGCTAGGGACCGGGGGAAAATGCAATGATAATTTCGTAGGGTGTTAATTGATGGTTATCTCTGATTTTCTTAGGAACTTGAAGAATGTGCTTTCTTTCACATGACGACCCATCGGATGCCGTTCACTCTTCAGCCACGTGAAGTATCTGAAGTTCCCGTCAAATTCATCTTGAAGCAAAAGATCACCAAGCGTATCGCCTTCAAAGTACTGTACAGCGGTAATATCAAGGACATGAATTCCTTTCTTTTCAAGCGTTTTAAATAAGTTGTGTAAGAAAGATTATTGATATTGGACAAAATGCTCCCGAAAACAAAATATTGAACTCCTTAACAGTTCTGTCGATCCTGGTCTCATTTTCTTACGGCAAGTGAAAAAAGATTCTACTACTGCTCGTACCAGTGAATTTGACCCCACTTCAGTGGAATTATGCTAGTGCGGTTATATTGGGCAATACAGTATATATATATATATATATATATATCCATAATATATTAAATGTACATTATTTTACGTGCAATACTAATGGCAAGTGGCAAATGGCAAGTGACTCCAATTTGGAATAATTATTATTTTAGGCTAATCGCTTCTCATCACGTTGATATCATGTATTCACAATTCAGATGTGCCGCATGAGAATCCAGTTACCCAATCAACTCCGACAGGATCTGCATCGTCCAAAGGCAAAGCTGAACCAACTGATGTTGGACAGGGAATATCAAAAAGTAAGATTTAAAAAAAGTTATTAATACTATTATTTTTATCTTCGTTTGTTTCATTAACAACCTTTTTGATATGAAGAACATGATTTCACGAAACCATCATGGTACAACTGACAAACGTGTGTCAAAATTAACACGCATTCAACGTGATGTCGGCGATGTCCTTACTGTAAAGAGATGATTTTTAAAACAAATCGAAAAAACTACATTATATTTGTGCTATATCCTTATTTGATTCTGATTTCATTATTGCATTATAGCATCTCAACTTTCCGAAGAGCTGACGAGAAGCGAGCATCATCTTGAAACGATAGGTTCAACATCACCTGAGCCTGCATACCCATATGGTAAGACTATGGCCCATCAGGAGCGGTTCTTGAGGAATACATAATATAAATATTATTGTTAATTTTTAGAGGGCGCAGGGGGGGGGGGGTGCAGGGGATGGGGTCTTCTAGCAATCATTTTCTACATGTGCTTTTGGGGGGAAGGGGGGGGGGGCCTCTAGAACCGCTACTGCGGCCTAAATTCTTGTAATTGGCCTTTCTTTTAAATATCCTTATCAATGTATTTGTACACCGTATAGTATTTAATCTTTAAATTTAACTATTTCATCTCTTCGCTACATGGTCCATGATTGTATCTCAATCATGTCAATAAACCAAACGTATACAATATAATTCAAAGGGCTGACTTGCGAGAGATAACGGATCAGACAGTTTTTTACAGCACAGGTCGGAGTCTGATTTTAATATTTTTCGAAAAGCTTTTTTTACGTTGCTTTTTCAGACGGAAGTAGTCATTCTGATGTTCTTACAAGAACTAGGCCGTTGACTCCACCATCAATAGAGTCACCGTCATATGAACATGCCTATCAAGTCACACGTAATTTGGTATTAACAGAAACAGGAGCAATTGGTAAGGAGCTGATAGATAAAGTCGTGTTCTGGGCTCTGTAACAACGAAAAAGTCAATTGTATTTACCCAAAATTAGTCTTATCCCCACAATCAATCGTTACTTTAAGACGAATCCTGACTGACATTTGATTTCGTATTTCAGATAAAAACGAACGTAAATCCGTTGGCAAAACATTAATCTATATAATTATGCAACACTCGACCCCTGTGTAATAAGCGGGTGGGCTACCTGGAACGGTTGTTGGAACTTAACTTTGGAAGCCCATAATTGTAATTTTGATATACGCTCATTTCCTTTACACGCTTTTCGGAAATCTGAACGATGTTATTGATTTACGAATATCATTTGTTCTATCGTTTTGTTTTAAGCTCCTACATCATCGACAGAGCCCGTCCGTTCATTAGAGTCTGCAGCAGAGGGGACAATTGGAGGGTTAGCCCCACAAGCAATTGTGGCAAACATTGTCCAAGAATTAGTTCCGGGACCTTCAGCAGATCCATTGCACCAGCGTTCTGGGAGCGTCAATATCTACCTCCGAGAGATGGTCATCAACAATCCCCAAGGAAATAATCCTCGAGGAAATACTGCTGCCCATGCTCCTGTTGCAATTGCTTCCATAGTACCTCCTAGGCTACAGCATGAGTTGCGTTGCCGGTTGAACAGAGATAGCCCAGTCTTTGATGACTGGAGGGGCCTTGCCATTCAGCTAGGACTTGGAGACTACATACAATCCCTGGAGCAGTACAAGAACCCGACTGAAGAACTACTCGTTCTTGCTGAGATTCAAAAGAAGATTCTGAACCTTGTGGACTTGGCCAAGGCGTTCGAACGCATGAATCGTGGGGATTGTCAAGAGCTCTGCGAAAACTTTGCGTCTGAGAATACAAAGTCAGCTGATCCTCGGAAGGATCGAATGAAAGATGATGACACAGACACCAGTGATTAGGGAGCAGGCTCAATCTGTTTCATATCACCCTTTAATCCAGGGTCTATGGCTCGTTATTCAGACAACATATGAACATAGCACTATATGGTTGTTGTAGTCCACCACTATTAATTCAACTTCCTGTCATTTCTCATGGTTTTTGTAATTCAACAACTACCTGTCATTTGGTTGTTGTTTTGTAAATCACAATCAATATATTTGCTCGAAAAATAATAAAGGTATACTCTTATTCATTTAAGACTTATCCTAAAATCATGTGAAAAGAAAACTTCTCAGACCAATTTTCTGTTTTAATCCACCTTTTGGGACAAAAGTCTAAATCCAGCGTCGAAGTTTAAATATTATAACAATTCTGGCCTAAAAAATTGACCAAACATTGGTTAAAGAGAACATATGCATCTTTGTTGGGCATATTACCATCCGGTATTGCGTAAATCCTATCCAATTTTGAGTACATTATTCCCAGTATTGTGTAAAGGCTTACCCTCTTGTTAAACGATTCGCTGCATCAAGATTATTGATTGACTTTACAAGAACGAAGCAGTGAGATTCACTCTTGGAATATTCATCGATTTTAAGAAAGCAATTTTGACACATTTAATCATAATATACTACTAGCAAAACTCTCTAATCATGGCAATCGAGTTTAAACGTTTGCATAGTTTAATGACGATCTTAGTAACAGATCAATGTGCAGCTGTTTGCCGATGGTTCTATCATAATTCATACTTCTCCGGCTGACCAGGGTGAAATTAATGTGGATGGTGTAATTAACAACACACACAAAAAATTGGTGTATTGCTAACATAGTTACAACTAATTCATTGAAAACTTATTTCATGTTGATAAGCAGAAAGATTAAAAATAGGTATTAAATGGTAAACTGAAAATAGCTGGAGAGGAAATCAAAGAGGTTGATGTTGCAATATTATTTATGATAAAAATCTGCCATGGAATAGTCATAATCGTTATGTTAATCAGTGTATCAGGAAAGTTAGAGTGTTATTTAGATTGCGACATTTTGTTCCTAGGCGCACTTTGACATTGTCCGTTATCATATAAAACGTGGATGAAACCACAAACGTGGCGAAAAGCAATATAAGGTTACTCTCTCTCTAAAAAGAAAGAGTGAATTTTCACTCTATTTTCAGTTTATTGGGAGTGACGTCCGTGATCACTCGATTTTTAGAGAGTTACCAATAGGCATATTGTATTCACAGAAAACGGCAGTTCGTGCTTTTTTTTGCATTTAGAGAGTGAAGAACTCATACAGCTCAACTCCTTTCATGTTCGATTCGTTTGATACATATTTGCCTCATATTTTGACAGATTACTGTGATGTTCTAGAATCTAGAGTATAGCTACTCCACAAGGCAAACAGAAGGTGTCTCTTGTATGCGGTTAGTTACTTGATTACCTATTAGTGTCAGATTATGTTACAACACATTTGTTGGACAAATCATAGCCTTTGAACAAGGCCACATGTCTCATAGACGCCGAGCGACTAATTAAAAAGAGACTAATCGCGAAAGCCCGAGTGAACGACAAAGCGAGAATCACAGCCAGTTAGCCTTTGGTAATCTGGTTGGGATTTCTTATGTTAACCTTTGTTTCCGACTGGAATTCTCTACCGAAATGGTAAAACGTTGAGGAGTATCCCAGAAGAAGAATAAGAAGTAGCGTCCAATCACCGAACGTATCCTCGCATTACGTCAGCATATAGTATCCATCACACACACACGCACACACACACATACACACGGAGTAAACTGTACGTATAGTACAAACATGGACCTACTAACTATGAACTGACGTTCATAGTTCACACACACACTGACATTCGGGCTAAGACCACTGACCTCTACATGGAACGAAAACGAGACTGGTTCAATTTATATACAGGGAAAAGTCTAATTATCTCACTTATGATTGTTAGCATAAGTCATCAAATGCTTTCTTTTTCATTGTAATTTTGCATTTTAAATAAATTTGAATGTGATATTTTGTATCTAACAATTATATGTTCATCTCATAAGCAAAACGTATTTACGTCTTTTACCTTTTCTTACATGTTTTGATAATGAACGAATCACGAACGAAGCCAACTGGGGGATGGCCGTTCTAATTGGTCAATAAATCCAATGCTATGAATAATTCATGCGGAGCAGTAATATCTAGATTGCAAATGGCTCTCGTGGCGGTCGCGCGTTCACCCCGGGTATCTAGACTCATCTCAACCGCTTAGCCAGAGTCGCGAGGCCTTGTCAAAAGGCTAGACAAATCATGAATCGAAAATTCATGCAAATATTTTGTATAATTATGTACACAAATTATATTTCATATTATCAGTTTGTATCTTGTAAGACATTGTTAAAGTTATCTATTTTATTTAGTATTGATTGTAATGGTAAATTAATTTCTTAGTTTTAGTTTTTATGCTTTCTGAGGGTTACCTCAAAAATACATTTGTGTACATTGTTTAGCTGTAAGGCGTTAGGATCGTCTAGCTCATATGATATGATCCGGCCCATTTTTACCAACTCATATTTTATCTTCTTGTACATATAAATATCGTTGTATGAAATGAATGGTACTTATTTGCGGTCTACCTACGCACTCTGTAGTTTGAATGAGCAAACATGTAAGTTAAAGTCCATTTGCCAGTCCGCTCAATGAGATAGACAGCCAGTTCTAGCCCAATACAAAAATTAACGTGAAAATCACGTCAATATCAAGGTATCGACTTAAAAAAGATTGACGTTATTTAAAAAGTGTAAGTGCGCGTGTGTGTGGGGGTGGGTGCGCGTGTGTGTGTGTTTTCAGGGGATCCAATATATCCTTCAAAGTTGAATTTTTTGTCAGTTTTTGCATTGCTGTGATGTACAGCCACAAGTGTTCCTTCTGACACTGGTTAATGGGCTTTTGAAAAGGTGTGCTGGAAGAGGGGGGGGGGGGTGTCTCACGGCGCGAGAGACCGCATTTTCTTTTCTCACTGCAAACAGCGCATGCGCGTTACACCAACACCCATAATTCTGATATAAAGTCTTCATTGCGACTGAAATCTCCCTTTCAGAGGTATAGCTCACCGGAGATGATCATAATTAATTCTCCTCCAGGCTTACAACTATATAGATATAGAGAGAACATTCAATTCATCGTTCATCAATCTTTTACTATTCCGAATAACTTTGAGAGTCGCATGCATGATTGTGTGAAGAATCATCGTTATGCTCGAGAAAGTGATGAAGTATGTATCGCCGTTGAATTTAAAGTCTTTCAAACGTAGCTTTTATTGAAGAAAAAAACCTGGCAAATCTGGAAGAGAAACATCAAACGAGGAATCTTTCTCCTATCGCTGAGAGGAGGAAAAGGAGTCATCATGCCTTTTTTCCCTTCAGTAAGATTTCAGTTTGCCATCATCTGTTTCTTATGCGTTTTATTCCGAAGAGAAACGCTTGCAGGTAAGTCCAAGATGTTTTGCGATCTTTTTCGATCGTATGGTTGTAAGATAAAGATGATTGTTCAAACGGATGTGACGAGTTATTCCATAGAAACTTATAATATTAATAATAATATCACATTTACAAAGCGCCTGTTCATTAGATTCAAAGCGCATATAAACAAGAATTACTAACAAACAAACGAAATAGGGAGAACATTATCATACGAAACTTATATTAATTAAAAACAAGGACTATTTCGCCAAATAAAGGACAAATACAAATTTGTTTCGAGACACATCTTGAAAGCTGGGAGAATATGGCAATTCTATAGCTGGAGCAGCTTAAAAAAAAAAAATTCTTTGCAAGTATGTCCAGGGCACTGCAATATAAAAATCAACTTGCGATCATGATAACAAAAATGTATCTCTAGTCTTGCTCAATTGATGATATCTTACCATGGATTATTATATGTAACTTGAATTACTTGCATGTTGCTATTTATAGTACAGATACAATTGAAGTAAGTACGATTTGTGGAGATAAAAATAGTTGTAGTTTTTCTGTTAAAGGGCCCACATCATGTCACATCGTTGACCAACGCTTTATCTTAGAAATTAAAAATACAATCTTATTTGCAAATCATAACCCAAAACCTTACCCCAATCTCGAAATCTAACCGTAATTTCGAAGAGCGGCGGAGCGTCTTTCAAAGTGTAGGGGGGGGGGGGGCGGGCACCTACAAAGGTTAACTACAAATTGACAACAAACACAATTTTAAGACATTTGTATCGTATCCGGACACCTACCCCCTGGACCTCCTAGGAGGTAGTTGTCCGGGGGGAGTTGTCCTAGGTGGTAGTTGTCTGAGGGTAGTTGTCCGGGGGGTTGTTGTCCCAAGGGGTATTCGTCCAAGAGGGTGGTTGCCCTAGGGGGTAGTTGTCCTAGGGGGTAGTTACCTGGGGGCGGTTATCTGGGGATGGATATCCAGTGGTTATCTGGGGTGGATGTCCAGGGGTTAAGGGTCCTAGAACCCTCTGATCATAACGACAACAGGGATTTGCTTGTTATACAGTGTGTCCCAGAAAAAACCGAAACCGGATTTCATGGCAGAAATTTTCTACTATAATGAATAATTATATATACATGTATGAAAAGCTTTGCCTTTCATTTGATGCACAAACTATTATTCACTATTCACGCATGATTGAATTAAATTAATGGAAGTGGTGCTACTAATTTTTCACAACAGGGATTTGCTTGTTATACAGTGTGTCCCAGAAAAAAACCGAAACCGGATTTCATGGCAGAAATTTTCTACTATAATGAATAATTATATATACATGTATGAAAAGCTTTGCCTTTCATTTGATGCACAAACTATTATTCATTATTCACGCATGATTGAATTAAATTAATAGAAAGTGGTGCTACTAATTTTTCATTTGCTCCCAAAAATTGCAACTTTTATTAAGTTTTTAGGGAATCATAGGTGATCATTAAAAATGAAAAAGCAGCATATACAAATCCTATTTTTTCTCTTTTAAATGACACCTCATGCGTAAAAATGAAGTAATATGAAAAAAGCTTGATTTCCGCCCAAAGTATTGGATAGTTGAGTGATAACAATTAAAATGTCTTAACATCGCAGCTGAAAATGGTTTAATTCGAACAACAGACCGAGTGTGTGGTCGACATAAAGTTTAAATCCAGTTTATTCAGTGAGTACTTGTTTTATGTAATATTTGGTAAAGTTTATTAAAGGCACTATAGGGCCTACTTGGTCACTACTAACATACATGTAAATACACTGTTTCCATTAAATTTGGAATAAATTTTCATTTTGTTTTATATGGATGATTGTGACAGTTTGATTTATTTTTTCATAGACGAACTTTATTTCTAAACAGATCTTTGCAGATCAATGTCTATGAATCTTTGAAATGATGATTATCTTTCTGAGGGCATGAAAACTTTATCTATCAAGAATGGCTCATCTTCTCACAATCATTTCATGAAAAGAGGTGCCAAAAATTTGACAAACTTTACGGACATCAGTGTAGTTGAAAAGGTATCCATCGGTACAGTAATAACATGTAAATGTAAGTTGTACAAACCCACGTCTTCCTGGTAATACATGTACCTATCTGTTATCAAATTATCGCAAAAATGCTTAGGGTGGTCCGATTTGCGTCTTTGATGTAGTGTACAGCAGAGAAATAAAAGTAATGAATAATTGAAAGAGAAGACATAAGCGAAGAGAGACATAGAGAGTATGTATATGGGTGTCCATTCCACTTTAGAATACAACATTTCCCCACTCTAAAAGGGCAAGGAGTATCTCCCCTCTCGGCCTAGTCAATCTGCCCCCTAAAATGTTGACCATCTAGTAAGCCTACATCGTTTCTTTCAACCTGGGGTGCCGCGAGAGAAATAGGACTTATATTACAAAAATAGTCATACAATAAACGTCGATTTTTAGAAGACCAAAGATTAGAAACCGCTAGGGAATGTAATTCCTCGAGGAAATAGCATTTTGAAGGTAATAAAGAGTCTTTTCAATTTGAAAAGGTATTTATCGTACAAACAACACTATCGCAGCTCTTGGGCTGAAATTGCAGTGGAAGTTACAGTTACAGGTGTTGTGGCGTAGTGGATAAGTCGTCGGACTGTGAATCACAGGTCCACGGTTCGAGTTCCGTCGCGGCACTAATGTCCTTTGACAAGACATTAATCTACACTTGCCACTCTCCACCCAGGTGTTAAATGGGTACCGGTATAGGAAGGAATTCCTTAAATGCTGTGAGCGTCGAAATCGGCAGCCTATATAGACGGGTAATGTTGGAGCGTCTCGAGGACCTTGCAAGGTCGATACGTGCGCTATATAAGAATAAAATATTATTATTATTATGATACATGATATAAACGTAACCCAATGATATACACAATGATACACAGGTGTATTGGGCGCCGAGTGTTACCCTAGTTTTTCGTAATAAAATCACCTCATTGTGTTACAAAATTTGTACATAATTTATTTTGTTACAAATGATTTGTACCGAAATCATTTTGTTACAACAATTTTACCAAATTAATTTTGTAACAAATAATGTGGTACAAATTTTGTAACAAAATGAGGTGATTTTATACCGAAAACTAGGGTTTTAACTGGCGAATGCAGAGACCGTTAATTCGAAGTTTTATCGACTGCATCGACCATAACGCACTCACACCTGTATGGGGCGCCAAGTGGTTTGACGAAATAAAGGACTGAAATGTTGCTGAATTGTATATCGGACATGGAAAACTATTCCACAATACTGACCCATTAACTGATCGTGATTAGATATTTTCATGAAATGTTGTGTCTACAACCGGTACTCGTTTTCCCGAAGGCTCATAATTCCGAAAAAGATTGAATGTCATTTAGGTAAAATTTAATTCAGTCTACCTCTTTTGTAGCACAAGGCTGACCGCGATTAAAAAAATTATATATTTATGAAAGAAAATATAAATGATTGTATTATACATGGATGCCTTGAACAATTTTTCAGTCACATCTTTTAAGATATTTTTACTATAGGATTTCCCGGCCAAATTCGCGAGTTTGTCATTCAAATTAATTTGTCTTGCGTTCAAATTCGACGGTTTTAGTGCAGTCAGGTATATCTCGGGTTTATATTCCCTTTTCTAGTTTTCAAGTCTATGGAATTGTCGTTAGAATCTACGTATGTTCAGATTCAGATTCAGATTTCAGATTTTATTTCCGTTTCAAAACAAACAAAATATAAACAGACATAATATAATACAGTCAAATATAATATAAACAAAGTAAATTCAGTATTATGTAGAACAAAATTTAGTTGATAAGAAATATTGGGAAAAAACAGTACTGAACAATAGAAAAAAATGACCTTGATGAAGTAATTCAAAACGGAGGGGCTTGCTAAAAAAGCAGAGCTTGTATGAGGCAAGCCCCTGACTTAGTTACATGGATACGCTTAAATAATTATGGTCGAAAGCTAATACCAGTAAAACACACTAAAAGGGAATACAAAAAAAAAAAAAAAAGTAAAAGTAAAAATAAAAGTAAGATAAATATAGTAACAGAGAGAGAGAGAGAGAGAAAGGGGAGAGAGCAAGAGAGATAGAGAGCGAGAGAAAGGCAGGAAGAAGGAGATGGGGACAGGAGGCAGGTACACCACCAGGTCGTTAGGCTTGTTTAGATTATTCTTAAAAAAGAAACAAAAAAGGAGGAATAACAAAAGGAAAGATTTGTTTTATCTTTCCGTAGGTTTAGATTTTTGAGCTTGGCTTGTTGGTGGGGAGTATTGGCTGATTAATGTTTTCCTAAGTTTACGTTTAAAATTGCTAAGACTAGGGGCTTCTTTTATATCGTTGGGAAGAGAATTCCAATAGGCACATCCAGCGAAGACAAATGAATTCATTCAAATTAATGAACAGTGTGCTTCTTTCGCTATTTGGTCATTCGATTTGGCGCAACACGATTTTCTGACAACGCGACGGTGTACTTCTAGCATTCTAATTCATTTGTAGCATTCAAATTAGCACTTTGTGCACTTAAATTGATGGTCAATATACATTTCTTGTTTATTACACACTTTTTATAGCTCATTCTTTTTCTTTCAACATTGTTTTTTCATGTGTGTTTCATTATATTTCATTTGCCTGCATTTATACACTTATACTTATTATATTTATCTGATATTCATCAGCATTTAAGTTTGATTGTTAAGAAGAAAAAACGACTTGCATCTACGGACCTGATGGTCTCAGTATATTTGTAAATGGTCATGTAAGGAAGTTGTTTGTATTATGTGTCATCATAAATTTATCATAATTTCATCATAATTTCATTATTGAAGAAGGGTACAATATTGTGACTGGGGTAGGGACTAGAGTCAACAATTTGAACATGATTCATTATTTAGCCATATCTTTAACCATCGATCTGCTGGCGGGCAATTAAACTATGAAACTCTTTAAGAAAAACAGAGGGGTGTGCTGGGTATAAGAGACGATGTGAATTACTTTTGTAAAAATCCGAGTCTGTAGTAAAAAGGGGCGATTGAGGGTACCCCCACCTTTCCCGGGTATATGAACATGTCCGTGCAGAAATGCCATATATCTTGATTTCGCCCCTTTACTTTATGTCTGACTACACCCATCTGCATTGTCCTGAAAATAAATAAATGGAATAACAGCTTAGACCCAATTGCAAATCATGCATTTTAACTGCATTATTTAAATAACTGTAAAAGTTTGTTGCAGTTCCTCCCCCTAACATTCCTAACTTGAATACAAATATTACGAATACGAAAGACAGGTGTTAATTTGCATGATATAAATTACGCTTCGACAAGTGAATATTAATTTTTAATGCTAGTTGAGCAGTTTCTAAATTGAATGACAAATCTATGAAATCCTTCGACCAAAATCCTAAATTAAATACAAAAACTGGAAAATTGAATGAAAATTGGCATGGCAAAGCCGATCTGCGCTAACTTAAATGCAAAGTAAATGAATTCGAATGACAAACACGCGAATTTGGCCGGGAAATCCTATACATTTTTTTTAAATATTATTATTATTATTATTACTTATATCGCGTTTTTCTCATAAGGCCCAAAGCGCTTACAGTAAATGACAATTACATAAAAACATGTAAGAAGAAAAGCAATCTTACAACTAAAAACTGCAAAAAAAGATGTGTTTTCAAGGCCTTTCTGAAGGTATAGGATTTCCCGGCGAAATTCGTGAGTTTGTCATTCGAATTCGTTTACTTTGCATTTAAGTTAGCGCAGATCGGCTTTGCCATGCCAATTATCATTCAATTTTCCCGTTTCGGTATTCAATTTAGAATTTTGGTCGAAGGGTTTCATTGATCTGTCATTTAATTTAGAAACTGCTCAACTAGCATTCAAATTAATCGTCACTTGTCAGGCGTCATGTTTATCATTCAAATTAACATCTGTCATTCGTATTCGAATTATGTTTATTCAAGTTAGGAATGTTAGGGGGAAGAAATACAACCCACGTTTACAGTTTAAAAAAAAAATGCAATTAGGGTCTTTTCTGTTATTCTATTTATTAATTTTGAAGACAATGCATATGGGTGTAGTCAGACATTAGGTAAAAAAGGGGCGAAATCAAGGGATATGCATTTCTGCACGGACATGTTCATATATCCCGGAAAAGTGGGGACACAAAAATACCTACCCCAGTCAAAATATTGTACCATTCCTCCATAATGATCCATGATAAAACACAAGACAATCCACTTCCATACATGAACATTTACAAAAATATTGAGACCATCAAGTCCGTAGATGTAAGTCGTTTTTTTCTTCTTAACAATCAACCTTAAAGGTACTATGTCCCATTTGCAGGCCAAAAAAATGAAAAGGTTAAATTCCAACGGCATTTGAAAGACAATACTAATTTAGAACTTCCCTAAAAAAAAGAGGGGCTTGAAAATGTCTTTAAGTGGGAAAATAACGACTATTAGTTGTCAAATCGACTTAGGAGCTATAGAGCCAGTAAATATAGGATTTCTCGGTCACTTTCGTAAGCTTTTCATTCGTTTTGATACAAAGTTCATTCAAATTCGCGAAATTAAGCTGCCGGCGTATTGATTACATTCAAAATAACACTTTCTTCATTTGATTTACTTATTCGGTCAATGGATTAAGCACTTTTTTCGTTCAATTTAACAACCGCTTACAAATGCGCAGTTTGCATTCATTTTCGTCATCAATGGCAAATCGGACGTCCGTACCATTCAATTTCACTTTGGGCCATTCTAAATAACAAAGTTTTCATTCATATTCGCCTATATTTAGAAACCTATGGTATACATGGTATATGCACATGTTTCTCATCTAAATTAAACAAATGAGTTATATAACATGCCTAGATGTCTTGCCCGTCAATATGTAGAGGGTTAAACAACTCTAGATATAAGATTGGACATCATCTTACTGATGTTCTCATCACGGACTTTATCGCACTCGGTCATCTTTTGGAAGTGGTTTTACGTAGACGAACATGATAATGTAATGCATGATGTAACTATGATCATTAACATTATTACCAAAACAAGATTTCATATTTTATACCTGTATTCTTTATTTTATGTCCACATGACATGAGTTATTGAGATGTGCGCGCAGTGAGAATACAATGTATCAAACTCATTAGTGATTGTGTAGCGTGATCGTGATTGTAATTGAGATGGTGATTGCGATTGTGACTGAGATGGTAATTGTGACTGTAATCACGATCGTGAATGTGATTCAGTGTGATGGTGATTCAGATTTTGATGTGATTATGATTGTGATTGAACTGATACTCATAGATTGTTCTTAACATGTTCAATACAGACTAAATATAATAACACAAATATAAATGGCTTCAAAGAGATTACGAACATCGAATAAATTATCAAAAACAAAACAAAACATTAAAAATAAATCAATGTATAGAGTATTGATACCCCCCCCCCCCCCCCACCATTATGGTACGCCACTCCAATAAATACAACCATAGTCTGTAAACACACACTTTGCATGCACTTATATCATTGCATATTCATAAAAAGACACTCTTGCTTAGTTCCATACTAATTCTATATTATTGTGGCTTGGTTTTATCTACTTAACACATGATCGTTCAGTTGCTAAATGGTGATGATTTAGGGGGTATACATAATTATACACCCATAGTGAGGACAAATAACATGTTTGTTGCTTACCAACCCATACAATTTGAAATGGATTTAGCATGGAACTAAGCTTGCGGGGTTCTATACTGGGTAAGATTTACATGTTTAATTTGTCTGCAAAACGTGTGAAACTGTATGCAAAGAAAAGAATTTGAATTCACGGAAGACGCTATTACCTAATCGCGAATCGTTTCGCTTTAAAATGTTACGAAAAAGAAACACGTTTTAATTCGAATGAAAATGAAATGTTTTTGAATGATCGTTTTAGGAATTTAAATGCTAAAAAACGAATTTGAACGAAAAATAACAGCTGCGGTGACAGAATCGGCGAAATTGAATGAACATAAAATGAATTTGAGTGGCCAACTTACGAAAGTGACCGAGAAATCCTATATTAGTGTGATTTTTCAGACCATTGTACGGAATGGTTGTACGTTTTATGCTGCTCAAAGATTCAATCAGTTTAATTTTGGCCATTACAAGACGACAAATGCTCATGTACCCTTTACAGCTCATTTTTATTACCAAAGATGAAAAAAGCCAGTCAGTCAATAGTGTGGAAAAAACAATCTTGAAAGAAAAAGAATGAACTATAAAAAATGTGTAATAAAAGAGAAATATACATTGACCATCAATTTAAGTGCGCAAAGTGCTAATTTGAATGCTACAAATGAAATTGAAATGCTAAAGGTATTCCTTCGCGACGTCAGAAATCGTGGTGCGCCGAATCGAATGACCAAATAGCGAAATAAGCACATTATTCATTAATTTGAATGAAACATACATACATTCTAACGAAAACTTCATAGATTTGAAAACTAGAAAAAGAAATATAAACCCAAGATATATCTGACAGCACTAAAACCGTCGAATTTGAACGCAAGACAAATTAATTTGAATGACAAACTCGCGAATTTGGCCGGAAAATCCTATAATAACTGATGAAGACTGTCTTATTCTAAGTGATAGATCATTCCAGTATTTTGAAGCAGATACAGTAATTGTCCTATCCAGGCTAATGTGCAAGTAACTGAATATGTGAGACAGGGAGGATCACTGGCTGACGTCAATGCCCTGGTAGGTGTATATGAATTCAAACAGGTAATATAAATATTGTGGAGCTTGATTATTGAGTATGTTGTAGACAAACAACATATTCTTTGTTTCAAAGGAAGTCAGTGTAATGATCTCAAGAGTGGCTGAGATGGATGGTCCCTAGAAACCTGAAATATCAATCGGGCTGCCCAATTTTGTAGCCGTTGTACCGATCCAATTTAGTCAAGGGAATGGTGGTCAATAAACTTTCTGATTCTAGCAATATTCCTTAAATAAAACGTAACCATGCTACAGATGTGAGAAATATGGTGAGACATCGACATGCAAGAATCAAATACAACGCCAAGGTGTATTATTGTTTTGAAGGGCTAATGAAGGTGCCACCAACATCCAACTGAACTTTTGGAAGACTGCGCATATTGTGAGCTGAAACAGCAACAAAAAATAAAAAATAAAGATACAAATATAAAAAGTTTCGCGTCACCCCGATCTCATTTTGCATCACTTTGAAACTCGTCAAGTGCCATGTACACATGAATACATTTTTTTCTAAATTTTGCCAGCGAGCAAAGAAAAATGACATTTTAATATCATTACGATAAAAAATAGAATTAGCTGTGCAGGCACCTCTCTGCCGAATGCATTATACATAAATCAAAAGGTGCGGTCAATTCGATGCACGAATATGAAGAGATACAGGTATCTTATTGCCTAGAACTGTAATTTTTCTAAAAGTTGCGAGCGGGTGATGCAAATAAACGTGGTAAAAAAACACATTTAATTTCGATGTAAAAGATTTAATATAGGATTTCCCGGCCAAATTCGCGAGTTTGTCATTCAAATTAATTTGTCTTGCGTTCAAATTCGACGGTTTTAGTGCAGTCCGGTATATCTCGGGTTTATATTCCCTTTTCTAGTTTTCAAATCCATGGAATTTTCGTTAGAATCTACGTATGTTTCATTCAAATTAATGAACAATGTGCTTCTTTCGCTATTTGGTCATTCGATTTGGCGCAACACGATTTTCTGACAACGCCACGGTGTACTTCTAGCATTCTAATTCATTTGTAGCATTCAAATTAGCACTTTGTGCACTTAAATTGATGGTCAATATACATTTCTCGTTTATTACACACTTTTTATAGCTCTTTTTTTTCTTTTCTTTCAAGATTGTTTTTTCATGTGTATTTCATCATATTTCATTTTCTTGCATTTATACACTTATACTTATTAGATTCATCAGATATTCATCAGCATTTAAGTTTGATTGTTAAGAAGAAAAAAAACGACTTGCATCTACGGACCGGATGGTATCAGTATATTTGTTGATGTTCATGTAAGGAAGTTGTTTGTCTTATGTTTCATCATAAATCTATCATAATTTCATCATAAATTTATCATAATTTCATCATAATTTCATTATGGAAGAAGGGTACAATATTGTGACTGGGGTAGGGACTAGAGTCTACAATTTGAACATGATTCTTTATTTAGCCATGTCTTTAGCCATCGATCTGCTGGCGGGCAAGTAAACTATGAAACTCTTTGAGAAAAACGGAGGGGTGTGCTGGGTATAAGAGACGATGCAAATTACTTTTGTAAAATTCCGAGTCTGTAGTAAAAAGGGGCGATTGAGGGTACCCCCACCTTTTCCGGGTATATAAACATGTCCGTGCAGAAATGCCATATACCTTGATCTCGCCCCTTCTTTACTTTATGTCTGACTACACCCATCTGGTTTGTCCTGAAAATAAATAAATGGAATAACAGCTTAGACCCCAATGGCAAATCATGCATTTTAACTGCATTATTTAAAAACTGTAAAAGTTTGTTGCAATACTTCCCCCTAACATTCCTAACTTGAATACAAATATTACGAATACGAATGACAGGTGTTAATTTGAATGATAAAAATTACGCTTCGACAAGTGAATATTAATTTGAATGCTAGTTGAGCAGTTTCTAAATTGAATGACAGATCTATGAAACCCTTCGACAAAAATCCTAAATTAAATACAAAAACTGGAAAATTGAATGATAATTGGCATGGCAAAGCCAATCTGCGCTAACTTAAATGCAAAGTAAATGAATTCGAGTGACAAACACGCGAATTTGGCCGGGAAATCCTATATATATTAGGGCACATCGCACATCGAAGGCTATTCGTACACATCGTTGCTCAATTATGGAGTTATACTTGCACCTCGCTGCCCCAAAATCACCATATTTCTTTCAATTTGCTATTTTCTGAAATAACATACTAACGGTTTCTAGTATTTTGATTAAATTAATTACTAGAAATACTAGAAACCGTTAGTATGTTATTTCAGAAAATAGCAAATTGAAAGAAATATGGTGATTTGGGGGCAGCGAGGTGCAAGCATACCTTCATTACGGTCAACTACACATGCTAATTTCCAATATGCCCCTGGTCCCCGAACCAATACTCGTTACGGAGATCGTACTTTTGCTATTGCAGCCCCTAAATTATGGAACAGTTTACCAATTATTATTCATCAATCCCCATCCGTAGAGCCTTTTAAGGCAAGTTTGAATTATTTTTTGTTTTTTGGCAGCTTTTAATTATCTGTAATGTTATTATTAAATGTATGTATTATTATTGCTGTATGTTCATTTTACGTTGTACCTTACATGTATGTTAAGCGCTTAGAAACATTGTATTAAACGCTTTATAAATGTAATTTATTATTATTATTATTATTTCACGAAAGACGTTATTCCAGAAAAATGATTGTTTATAAAAAGTACAAATTACTTAAAATCTCTCGCGGCAACCCTTAACATGTGTTGCAGCATTTCGTGTGCCCCGGTCGAGAACGCTGCACCAGAGAGACAACTACAATTGGGACCTTTGACATCCCATATAGGTTTTGCATTGGATTCATTATGGGAGCTTTGTTCAATTTGAACGATTTTGGAAGTTCAATGTTTATTAATGAGCAATGACGTCAAACATTCATCAAACTGCTGTTTGGTTATAGGAACACGAACGCTGAAATACTTTTCTTTTAAGTGAATTTCTATTTAAATAGAAGTTTGTCAAATAAATGTCAGTGAAGCAGAATATCTTTAGGTTTATATATTTTTGTGTGCGTGGCATTTGATTTCAATCGCCGAATGATTTGAAAAACAACTTGGAGAAAAAAGCAACTATAGAAAAATGACACAGTGGAAGAAATAGTCAATAAGATTTTAGAGGGAAAGAACTGTTTAAACAGTATTTTGACCGAGTTACAGTCAGGCATTTACAGCACGCTACGACAGTGCTATTATGCGATTTAAAAGCACTGTATCATTATTATTATTACTACTATACTACTACTGGAATTACATCACCACTCAAAGCGCGCCGTTTCCAACAGGAAAAAACACTTCAAATAATTGCTACCTGTGCCATTATCATTTGACTTTTTGATTTCTACGCCCACTAGAAATAATAGAATGGAGGAAATATATCGTTTGAAACTTTTATGAACCACTGTGCATTCCCAGCTCCGACGGGTTTAAAGGAAAATGACCTTTTAACTTTCTTAGATTTCGAGAAGTAAAAGCGAAACTAATTCATTTCCTCTTAAGATACACAACAAACTGTTTAGGAAAATAAGTAATAAGTTTAAGTACATATATATGTGTTTGATAATAAAGATTCTTAGAAAGAACACAAGAAGAAGTAGACTTTAGTTCGACCGAAGCAAAAAAAATGCTCGAGTGTGGTCGGATATCAATTACCATTAGCTTTCAAGCAAGTGTAACGAAACAAAAAATGTCATTTCTCATAAGAGCGCGATATGTTAGCCATTAAGCAAAAAAAAAAAAAAAAAAAATTACCCTTCCTTTTTGTTAAAGAACGATCAAGTTATGCTGATTGTATATATTCACCTGAAGTAAGCTATATCAAACAAAAAACAGGACGCATGACGATGTATATGCATACCTAAATATCTAGAACATCAAAATGAGAATGAAAAATATATATTACTAATGGGGCAAGGATTTTAGTAATTGATGTGTATTCTTTTCAATCCTTTCAACGATGAAATGGCAGGGAAGACATGAAAGGCATTTGCCTTACTTTCAATTTTTAGGTACAAACAAGCAGTATGGGTGGAAGCGAACTAATGGTTTTACTAAGTGGCCATTGCTCTTTTAAGAGGAGATCTTTGCTCAATACTAATGAACGAAGATGAATGAATGTGTGCAGTGGCGTACGCAGGATTTTTGCAAGGGGGGGGGGGGGGGGGGGGGGTTGGTGGTGGTGGTGTGTGGG
>JAVYIG010011764.1:0-58305 GCA_035222895.1 Strongylocentrotus droebachiensis | reverse complement strand
GAGAAAGGACGAAAGAGATAGAGACATATATAAGAAGATATTGCATTTCTATTCTATTCATGTTGTAGGCTCTAATCTTTCTGAAAACTTTCTTATAAGTGGATTTTTCTTTTATATCCTCATCTTTCTTTGTCCAGATAAGAAACATACCCATTCCAGATGCATGAACCCGTTTTTCCTGTTATTGCCTAATTACCCTTTCTTATTCACTTTCTTCTATGGCCCTAACCTTGTTCACAGCAAAATAACATACATCATCATCATCATCATCAACTTCAGGTGGCGCTGTAAAGCGCTGCTGTGGTCTTCACGAGAGCACGCCATGCAACTCTTTCACCTGTCATTTGTGTTGCACCTTTCATTCCTTGTCCAGACTTTTTCTTGATAACCTACATACAATAATAATAATAATCTTTTAAAGTCCACTCCGAATTTTATTAAGTTAAACCGAAAATGTACAGCTTACCTTAATTATCAGTTTCTTGCGAAATTCACCTTCGTAATGTCAAGTCAGAAAGAAAGTTGATCTTCTAGATGTTCCTTTTATAATTGATACTGTTTGAAGAAGAAAAGAAAATCACCTCTTGTAATATGTGTATTAGGTACAAATCAAGATGGCGTCTAACTGTATGCCAGCCTACGTGAAACTGATGATCACTTGCCACTGACTCGATTTGCTCACAAATGTATGGGCATTCTTCACACACGGCTTGCATGCATACAGTGCATTAATATTGCAAGCAGAAAAAACAAGAAATTGTCCCCCAAACACACAATGTATGAGCGTTGCCAAAAGATATGCTCTGTTGCTCTTTGTGAATAGACTATTATGAATATGAATCGTTGCAGTCTAGCATAAGATGAATGCATTCACACTCCTCGTGATGTCCGACGTCAAAGGAAGCGTTACATGGGGGGATGGGGGGGGGGGGGGGGTATATATACGATGCAAATAATCAGCTGTAGTTAGACAAAGTTCTTCTGAATTATATCTCGGTCACAATGTAGAAAGCAGGTAAAAATGTCTTACTGTTACAAATATTGAGAGTTACGTTCATGAACATTTGCCCCCCCCCCCCCATTTCACTGGAACCCTTTCATTGACTAGACCATGCTACAACAGCTTTGTAAATATCTTAACATGTTCTCATTATTAGTATCTATAATTATATATGTTTCTCCCCTCATGTATATATCTATCTTTGTACATCTATATACCACTTCTCCCTGCACTCCCCTTTCTCCATTATTTTCTCCTCTCTCTCCCCCCACCCCTTCGTGATTGTGCCTCCTTTCCCACTCTCTCTCTCTCTCTCTCTCTGTTACTATTTCTCTCTCTCCCTCTCTTACTCTGTTTATCTAGCTTTCCCTTCCTATATTTTTTCTCTCTCTCTCTTTCTCTTTTTCTCTGTCTCCCATTATCTTGTTCGTCAATTATTTCACGTTTTCATTATCATCGCCACCACACCCTCCTTTAATCTAATATTTTCCCCAAGTGTCTAATTTTGAAATAGTGACGAAACTCACAATGAGAACCATTTAGATTTTGAAGACATGTTTCAAGCATAAATCCGGCTTTTCGTTTTTTCATATACAAAGATTATGATGACCAATGGGAATTACATGTGACTTCACAACACAAGAAATATATACATCTGCTATTTTGTTTGTTTTCTTCCCAATTTGGTTATGTCAAACTGAATAACGTACAGGTGTTGTGGTCTGTGGACCACAGGGTCCACAGTTCGAGTCCCGCCACGGCACTAATGTCCTTTGGCAAGATGTTAATTTACATTTGCCACTTTCCACCCAGGTGTGAAATGGTTACCGGTAGGAAGGAATTCCTTGAATGCTGTGAGTGTCGAAATCGGCTGCCTAGCAGAGCAGGGGTAATAGTTGGAGCGCCTTAAGCACCATGCAAGGTGGGTATGTGTGCTATATAAATACCCAATATTATCATCATTATTATTAATATCTTGTCAAATATCCCAAATTGAGGTTGCAATGCATTCATGTGAAAATGTGTCGTTAGTTTGGTTTCAAAAATATGTTGTACAAGAAAATATCGGTTTACTGCATTCTGGGGAAAGATTGAGAGTGCGTTTTCATAATTATCTTCTAGCAAACTGTCTATGGATTTCCATGTATCAGAAGTGCTCAGTATAATATTCCCGAAGTGCTAACATCATATTTGCTCGACGTCCAGGTTACTAGTTTATAACAACACAGTTATCAACCAAGTATCATCCAGTCTTATCTGATGAGGTTATTTGTTTAACTTCAAAGTAAAAACTGTTTTCCATCATGTGATGTGATAGCTGATAAGGTACACATATTTGACTGCATGTTCCTTATACATTCAGCGATGCATCTTGTTTAATATCATTTTAAGAGAAATATATGGGAGTTAATGGGACGAATTAATATTTAACATTGATGTATATTTGTTTTTGATCGTGCTATTGACCGTGATATCCTTAGCCCAACACAGGTACCTGTCCGTGACGAAAATGCATTTCCGTTTGCGATAGAGAACGAGGGAGTGACGGTTATTCAAACTGTTATTAATATTTGATTATCTTTGGCTTTTTAACTGTCATCATATTATAAAAACCTGGGATTAATCTCTAAACATTAAGCTGCCTTTCATGTTAAGGAAAACAATAACAACATTTGTATTTACAACTATTATTTATGCTTGCACTACCTGCAAAGATGTAGACAATACATAAAGGCAGTCAAGTCACGTATGTGCAAACACAAAACATTGGCTTGTCAAATTATTGACCAGTTCGGGAAGGGATATACCCATTGCCCCTTCAGAGAGAAGAAATTGTGTATTTTAAAGTGAAGCGGTCAAACATACATACTATCTCTCTGGTTTTTCTTCCTGTATATTTTTAAAAAAAATCTTTCATTCCTTTTTTATTTTTTTATTTCTTCTCTGCTGTATGCTACATAAAGGACGCAAATAATGTTATGAAAATCATTTAATGTACCTCCTGCTGATTCACTTAATAGTTTACTTTGTTAACTCGTTGACTACTGAATTCTCTCATTCCCATTGACTTATCAAAGGAACCACCCGGTTTCAGTAAGCAAAGGGTTAAGAGTATTTTCAAGTAATCTGTCTTCCTGTATGATCTGATGTGCCCCCCCCCCCCTTTCCATCATCTCTTATCCGAGTGCCGTCCTTCCAGTCCTTAGCTACGCCACTGGTTATTCAATATAATGACACAGTTTACAATGTAGTATTACATTAAAACATAGTGAAAACATTCTGTCAATACATTTTACTCATACAGTATATGGTCAATATGATACTCACAGTATTGTATAGATGTATTCTGTAGCTTAAGGTTGAGAAAATCTATGATAAGATAAACATCAAATAAAATGGTCCACTGCGTTGTAGGCGAAAAAACATTTTAACATTGTCTCACTCCTTAAGATGTAAAATGATAATTGTATTTATGAAATCAACCAAGTATCGCCCAGTCTTATCTCATGAGGTTAATTTTTAACTTGAAAGTAAATACTGTTTTTCCTCATGTGATATGATAGCTGATAAGGTATATGTATTTTGATATATTGCCCGTTGTAAATATAGCGATGCATACATTGCTTATCAGTTTAAGAAATATATACTGGAGTTCATAGATCGAAATCAATATCTCAGATTGGTGTATATATTTGTTTTGACAAAGTTCTATTGACTGTGTTATCTTTGGTCCAAACTTGGTACCTGTCTGTGACAGTAAAACAAAATTCTGGAAGCAGTTGATGGCAAGGGGGTGATGGTTATTCGTACCTTCATTTAACACATAATAATAACAATAATAATATTGGATTCTTATATAGCGCACGTATCGACCTTGCAATTGACTTTGGCTCTTTAACTGTCACGATATTGTGTAAACCTGGGACCGTATTCTGAAAAAAAGAATATAGAATGAAGAATATAAATGATCTTTACATGTATCATTTGTGTTTGCACTGCCTGCACAAATGTATGATATACATGAATCTAGTCGGGTTCGTACGATCAATAAACATCCGCTTGTCCAATTATTTTATCTCTTAAGGCTTGTTAAGATTTGGTTGAATCTAAAGGAGAATCCAAACTTAATACCAAATCTCGAATTTAATTTATTTCCAACTGATGCAAAATAATGCATAAATGTAATCTTAGAATTTGATCCCTTTCTTTCACGAGTTATTGTAAAATCGATAAGCAAAACAGCTTGTTTGAAACACATGTAAATATTTCTGAATGAATATGGAGAATGTATGGTAATGAAAAGTACATAATATATTTCTGTAAGTTAAAGCAGCATTTCCATCATGAATATTCATGGAGAAGAGGAGCACTATTTGTTCCTAGCTTAATCTTCAGGGGTGGTTCCAGGGGGCAAAGTAGGCATTGGAACTCTCCTTTCTTTGTTTGCCTTTTTGTATGCTTCAAATAAATCATAAAGTTTTGGATGAATGAACCCCTATATTTTCCACATAGTTTTTTCTTACATTTTTTCTTCACGGGATTTTGGAGGAATTGAACCCCTCCTGCAATTTATAAAATCTCTCAGCCGCCCCCTGATCTTGCAGACAAATCTTTATTGAAAGTAATAATACATTTTTGTATAATCTATATTGCTTCATTGAAGCATACACTGCAACCAGTTGTGGTACGAGACAAAATGTATGTTCTGGATGATCATGTCCAAACATGTGTATTATGAAAGTATTCTGTAGAAACATTGAAATATATCAAACATGCATAACATAATCCGAATTTTCACTCGTATTTATTTTCTTTGTTCCAAAAAAAATAATTGAGAGGGGGTTGGGTGAGCATATTGCTCCGATTGTCTCATTTTCGCTCGCGTGAACATTGCCAGCACAAACCACTGACCTCTACCTCCTGAACGGATCATCGCACATTCCCATTCACTATACGTTACGTACTAAAAGGCTGTATTGTCTGACCGTCATGAATATTCATGTTTTTGCTAACTCGGCAAAATGTTTGCTTTTACTAAATGGAAAAATTACGGTGGGGGGGGGGGGGGGGGGGGGGTTGCATGAAATGGACATAATGAAATAGGCAGAAGTGATCTATGATAATTCATGCTTTTTATGTTTCGTGTGCTCGACCTATAATCTTCAAATCGCTTGGTAAACTGAGTCCAAAGTTAGACTTGTTTGACATGTGTATTATAGGCAATGACGAGCTTGCAACCTATTTTGAAAAATTACGGTGGGTGAACTTTCAAAAGTCAATGAGACATGAGAGCTCAAATGAAAGAGCTAGTGATAACGTACGTCGGGGTGGATGTGCTTTTCGTTTAAACAAAAAAAAATGAATTTTTAACGATTTTTTTTAAAACGTCCATAGGCTAACATGTTAGGCTGCTGAATCTGACCATGCTCTGACGATAGGGGGCGTTGTGAAATGAGACTAAACGGAGCCATATGGGGCACAGTGTAATTAAGAAGAGGGGAGGAGGGAAAGAGTAAGAGAGACGATAAGGCAGAAATAAGAGATGTGGTGGGAAATATGGAAATAGATGGTGAGAGGATGGGTAAATCGGGGATGAAGAAGTAAATAGAGAGGGGAGACAAAGAAGGAAAGAAAGAAGATAAGAGTGAGGAAAGGGGATAGCGAGAGAAAGAGGGAATGGGAAGGACAGAGAAAGAGAGGACAAAACAGACAAGAGAGGGGATAATGAAGGAAAGAGGAAAGGGAGGAAAATGAGTGTGTGTATTTGAGAGAGACAGAGGGGGCGGGGGAGTAAAGAGAAATGATAACAGATAATCATAATGAGACATTTAAAGATAGGTACAATGTTGTAGCATGGATCCAGCCAATGAGGGGGCACCAGTGAAATGAGGGGGGGGGGGGGGGGGCGCAACATGGACTTAGGGAACATGCCATTCAGAAAAATATGTTCATAAATGTATTTCTCATGATTTGTTATAGCAAGAAGGTTTCTGTGTCTCTCTCTTCCTTACCACCTCTGTCTCTCTTTCTATCTCTGTTTCTCTTTCTATCTCTGTCTCTGTCTGTCTGTCTGTCTCTCTCTCTCTCTCTAATAATTCACTTCTCTCATCCTCCTCTCTCTCCCATTCCTTACTATATCCCTCTCGTTCCTGCTTGTCAATTAGTTTTCGCTATCTCAGTCGATGCCCCCAACCCCTCTTGAAATAATGTAGCACACCCATCACTTTAAACTTTTTTTTCATCTCATTTTCCTTCCGATTACCTTCAAAATTGAAATCTCTGATGCAACTCACAATGATAACCAATTAGATTTTGAAGACACGGTTTAAGCAAAAAGCAGTTTATTCATTGACAATTAATGGTGTGTATAACCAATGGAATCTGTCACGATGACTTATTAACAACACAATACATATAAACATATTCAACTGCAATTGTTTTCCTCATTTTGGTAATGTCAAACTGATTCAAGTCTCCCCCCCCCCAAAAAAAAAAAAAAAATGAACTGAGGAGGCATAGATTCAAACATTGCCTTTTTATAATAATCTTCTAGCAAGCTCTCTATAGATTTCCATGGTATCCAGTAGTACTCCTGATAGAGTACCGAAGTGCTAACGTCATATTTGCTCATCGTATAGGTTTATACTAATTCTAAACAACAGTCAGAGTCTGCGTATGAGGTTCACCGTGAAATCATTCAGGCTTCCTGCTGGAGCGGGGAACATTCAGTGGTTGGCGCTGGTCTGATCACCACGCTACTGTTGAGCACAACATTGCTTGGAACCAGCAACCTTGATAATTTTGCAAATTTGATGTCATACCTTGATACTACATGTATATGCTAATACTATTTTCATTACTGTGTAATATGAATGGTCTTCTGATAGATAACAAAACTGTGTAACGTATTTCATTATATAGCATTTTAATTTTATTTCATCTGCCACACACCAAACATAACAATCAAAGACAATTTAAAAAATAAGAGATAAATTTGTGCAACATTACGTATGATATTGTACATTCCATAGAATAAAAAAACATGATAAGAAAAACGAAAAACAGCGACAATATTTCAACTGGGAAAGGAGATTAGTGATTGCGAGTAGTTGTATGTTGAATGGGATACTTTATAATGCATTGATCTTCCTATTGAGAATGGGCGATTTGAAGAAAAAAATAGCTACAACAATTGTGTAATGTTACAGTATCTCTTCCATCAACCTACACAACAAAGATAAACATATTTATGTTAATAATTAATAACCAACAAATTAAAATCTTACAGATACTGTGAATTATGGTGCTCTTTATATTTCATGAGCATACTTGTATTGTGAATTATCTCTTGATACATGTCGATAACATACCATCACTATACAATACATTGTAAGCCATCATCATAATCATCGTAATCTTCATCATCATGACCTTGCAGCATTGTTATATTATAGGTATAGTACTTGTTTCATAGATATATGTATGCATCAACATGTCTCAAACAAAATTACAAAAACAAAAAAAAAAATATTACAAGTAATCGGTATAATCTACATGTGATGTTTGTGAGTGATAACAAACTGTATAGCTACATATCAAAGAATGATATTTCCTAAAGTGAAATTATAAATTATCAATAATATCAAAATGCACATATTTATTATAATGCTATGTACATATCATGAGCACATATTTATTGCAAATACTTTCTTGATGTATAATGAAACTTATTTAATTGTTACATTATCAAATTTAACATATAACAACATACCTCATAACAAAATGAATGTTGCAGAAACTTAGTATTATGCAGCTATTTACATGTTGTGAGTGTGTTATATAACAAGACTACAACTTATTATCTTTTTATACCTCGCTTCTTACAAACTACAAACAAAGATTAATAAATCTCGTAGCAAACTGATATAAACAACAAATTTGAATTTTACAAATACTGGGTATTATGTTGCTTTGTACATGCTGTGAGCATACTTGCAATGTGAATGATTTCGTAAAAAATAACAAGACTTTGAAGCTCATTTGATTGTAATATTAATAATTCTATTGCAAATACTTTTTGGATACACATATTAACATATCTAATAGCAGAATAAAAACAAACATCGAAAGTTGCCCCCCAAGTATTTTATGCAGCTACTTACATGTTATGAGTATGTTAGATGACAACATTCTGCAATATATTTAATATTGCAGCATTTGCCTTTCAAAAATTACATATCAAACATTTACATGTTCGATTGCAAAATTATGAAATCAAAAGTGTTGAATCGTAAAAATACTTTTTTTTTATAAATGTATGTACATATCATACTTGTAATGTAAATATATTTTGATAGATGAGGAAACTTTGCATCATTAATGATTGTTAAATTGTTCAGACATTCTACCAACTAAACTTGTTGGATATACACGTATCAACATTACTCATGGCAAATTTATAAATTCAACAACATGAATCATACACAAACCAGTATAATATAGCTGTTTACAAGTTGTGAGTATTGTAAAAGACAAAACTGTGCAAATTATTCCACCATTTTAGCATCGCTTTTGTGTCATAAACAAATCATAAAATAACAAAGTTAAATATTACAAATACTGGGTATTATACATACATATACATGTTGACATGTTATGAGCATATTTAAAATGCATATTCTTGCATGGTAGATTACAATGCCATGTAATCTAAAGCATATTATATATCGTGAGTGTATTTTTATTGTAAATACTTTCTTGATAGATAATGAAACTTCGACGTATTTAATTGGTATATAATTAAATCTAACATACTTTTTGGATACAAATACCAACAAATTACATAATAAAATGAAAACAAATAACGAAATCGATTGTTTCAGAACTTAGTATTGTGCAAATATTCACATGTTGTGAGAGTGTTATATATATACAAGACCGCCACTTATTATATTGTTATACATCGCTTCTTACAAACTACAAACAAAACTTAAGCTATCTCGTAGCAAAAACTGATATAAACACAAATGTTGAATCTTAGAAATACTCGGTATTATTTCGCTATGTACATGTTGTGAGCATATTTGTAATGTGAATAATTTCATAAAAAATAACAAGACTTTGTAGCTCATGATATTATTAATTCAATTGAAAATACTTGTTGGAAACACATATCAACATATCTCATAGCAGAATGGAAGAAAAAGACGAAAGTTGCCCCCAAAATAGTATTATATGCAGCTACTTACATATTATGAGTGTATAGGATGACAAAGGTATGCAACTTATCTAATATTGTAGCATTTGCCTTTCCAAAATTACATATCAAAGGTTTACATCTTCCACTGCAACGTTATGAAATCGATAGTGTTGAATCTTACAAACACTTGTTATTATACTGTACATATATGTACAAGTCCTGAACATACTTGGAATGTAAATAGGGATAAGGAGATTTTGCATCCTAATTGATTGTTATTTTACTCAGACATTCTACCAAGTAAGCTTGTTGGATACATTTATATCAACATGTCTCATAGCAAATATACAAATTCAACAAATTGAATCATATATACCAAAACAAATCAGTGTAACTTTTCGCATTATTTTAACATCGCTTCTATGAAACTACTCAAACATAACAACAAGTGCCATACATATAGGACATTCATAAAATAAGAAAGTTAAATATTACAAATACCGGGTATTATACAGCTATATACATGTTAACATGTTCTGAGCATATTCAAAATGCATTCCATTATTGCATGGTAGATAACAATGCCATGCAATCTATTAAAAGCATATTATTTTGAAGGGTTTGCTAAATATATTGACAAGACAAAAAAGATGTATGAATTTGACTCCTTTGATTAAACTTAATGAAGACAAAAACAATCATTTATTATTAATTTTTACCATCAGATACTACTCAAGTAACTTTTTATGAGCCTTTATATTTTGATGAAAAGTGGATAATATTTAAATTTTAAATTTAAATTCCTAATTTGTTTTGTTTGTAAGCAATATTTTGTAATGATGTTATCATTATACACATATAGTTCCTTTCATTTGTATTTATATGTATTTTTGGAATATTGTGTATGATTCTTGTAAATTTGTATGATGTTATTAATGTTTTGAATTCTGTAAATTAATTTGTTATTTAACCTTTGGCTACCATGAATGAATAAAATACTTGAAAATTGAATTGTATCATTACATTTATTCTCAGTAGTAGGATTGGTTGAAAGTGTTTTGGCTTGCTATCCCCTCCCCCCACCCCACAATCGTAAACAAAATGTATATATATTGTTAAACCATGACTATAAAACACATATGATTTGACTTCTCTAGCTGGAAAAAACGATAAATAACTTTTAAACGAATATACCTATACATGTACTTAGTGTAATGCAGCATGAGCGTGTATAGTGTAAAAGTTATGTTTTTTTGTTTAGCCATATAAGAACAGTAACATAGTATACAGTGCGTCCCAGAAAAAACGAAACCGAGAAGTATCGATGTTTTATCATAACTTAATCACAACCATAATTAATGAATGATACATATCTGGAAAGCTTAGAGTCTCCTCTTTCAGTTGATGCATATTTCACGCATGAGTGATTAAAAGCAATTTGAAGGAAGGAAACCAAAAAGACATTTGGCGGGCGGTATCTGAATTTCGAAGAAAAATTCACATTTCTAGAAAGTTGAGTTTCTGCTCTTTCATATGATACCTCAATCAAGAAAAATGAGCCAGGAATAACAAAGTTCTGTTTGTTTAAAGTAGCCCTTACATTTTCATAATTTTAACAAACGAATTCGTTTTCACTGGGTGCCTGCCGTAGCAAAAAGCAGATTTGACAAAAGACTTAACTCCGTTTCGTTGACAATCAGCCATGCATGAAGACACTCGTCTACGGCTGATTGTCAACGAAACGGAGTTAAGTCTTTTGTTAATTTCGTTTATTGATACGGCAGGCAGCCAGTGAAAACGAATTCGTTCAATAAAATTATGGAAATACAAGCACTACTTTAAACAAACAGAACTTTGTCATTGCTGGCTCATTTTTCCTGATTGAGGTGTCATATGAAAGGGCAGAAACTCAACTTTCTAGAAATGTGAATTTTTCTTCGAAATTCAGACACCGCCCGCCAAATGTCTTTTTGGTTTCCTTCCTTCAAATTGCTTTTAATCACTCATGCGTGAAATATGCACCACGCCTCCCTTGAGTAAAATAAAAAGAAGAGGTTTCGCGGGGAAAAAATAGCATATAACAACCTTCCCCCCTTTCGAGTAAGAAAATTTGGAAAATTTGGGAAAAAATAGGGCAAAAAAAGGAAGAATAGCGAAAATAAAGGGGAAATCGGGATAAAATAGGGAAGAAAAAAAAATCTGTTAAAAAAAAAAAAAAAAAAAAAAAACATCTTGATTTATTTATTTATTTATTTTTTTTTTTTAAATCGGGAAGAAAACAAAAAATCGGGGAAAATAAAACAAAATCGGGAAACCGATTTAAATCGGGTTTTTATCAGGCCTGATGAGGTACCTTGTACTCCAATATCAGAAAGTTTTTTTAATTAGAATTTGGGGATTGACAGTATCGAATGCCTTATGTAAATCGACAAAGACACACCCAGTGTATTTCCCTTGATCAATTGCTTAAAGCCATTCATCAGTTACTTTAATAAGTGCATTAGTTGTGGAATGTTTCGATCTAAAGCCCGATTGCTCCTTCACTAATACATCATTGTCATTCAAGTAATTAAGTAATTTTTTTTTGAACAACCCTCTCTAAAAGTTTCGAAACACAGGGCAGTGATGATATTGGCCTGTAATTATCTGGGTGACATTTGTCACCTTTTTTGTGCAATGGTATAATTTTTGCAATATCACTGGCAAGGAACTACCCCATCAGTTATTGACTTATTAATAAGGTATGCTACAATTCTAAAGATTTCTGTTTCACAAGTTTTCAATATGTAAGAACTGATCCCATCCAAACCAATCGATTTCTTATTCTGTAGGCTGTATATTTATTTTAACACATCTGCTTCAGAAACAAAGGGCAAGACAACATATTTTTTGGGGGGCCTTATGTACAAACACAATTAAGAGGGAGAGGGGAGCAAGATGGAAGCAAGTTAAGGTGAGTGACACAGTGCAAATAAGAGCAAACGAGAGAAAGGAGTATGAGAGGGAGACACATACAGAGATGAGAGGGAGAGAGAGAGAGAGAGAGAGCAATGTAGAGAGACTTATAGGCACATAGTGGTGGATTGAGAGAGAAAGAGAGCGAGATTGGGGGGGGGGGGGGTAGAGAGAGAGAGAGAGAGAACAAATAAAGGGGGAATAAGGATGAAGGGAATGGTGGTTGATATACATTTCTTTCTTCTTAATATATCATGTTCAGTATTCTTTAGATTTTAATAAACAACTTCCAAAGTTTTTGCTCCCACTTTATATCAACACGGCATAAATGTGGAAATCGTCAAATAAATGGAAGAGTTTATTATAGCAAAAGTATGTGTAATATTAAACTGAACCCTACTGTTGTTTAGTTCTTATTAAGGCTTGTTCAAATATTGAGTGGTAAACCACTGAGAGAAAAAAAAAATCTTTTGTGTTACGTGTAAATGAATGGAAACTTTGCGTAACAAATGACTTCTGTGTATCCATTAAGAATTGTGTTTTAGATACAGAAGTGTGAAGCGTAATACATTTAAACAAAATACGCCGTGATTTTTTTCCGTTTCATATCTGAGCGAGCCTTAAAAGTGTGTACATATCTCCATTATAGTTTACATTTTCTAAATTTTGTTTATTGAAATGTTTAATTTCTTCAAGCAGGAGTAGTATAAATCGAAATAAATTAAATACAAATTTCATAATTCAGAAGTTAAATCAGTTAAATATTTTTTTTAATTTAAATCATAAATAAGTAAAAAATTGATTGGTACACTTCTTTTGTATAGCCTCAATAATATAAAAGAACAATTGTCAGAACTCTTATACCTACGTAGGCTTTTTAATAAATTTCCGCTTTTAATCAAACAATAATACATTTGAACTAAAACATAATACTAGCCCTGAAAATAGACAACTGAAGAAAAACCTTTTAAAATAAATACAAAACAACCACAAAAAATGAAACAGAAGACACCCCGTCCTTTCCAACCCATATGCATACATTTATAAAGTCTACATACAATACCCTCATACACCCTACTCCTATCATTCCCCTCCCTCCCCACCCATCTCCATATACATACATTCATATAGTCCACAGACAATACCGTCATACACCCTACTTCCATCATCCCCCTCCCTCCCACCCATCTTCATATGCATACATTCATATAGTCTACAGACAATACCGTCATACACCCTACTCCCATCATCCCCTCTTTCCCCACCCATCTCCATATGCATACATTCATATAGTCTACAGGCAATACCGTCATACACCCTACTCCCATCATCCCCTCCCTCCCCACCCATCTCCATATGCATACATTCATAATATAGTCTACGGACAATACCGTCATACACCCTACTCCCATCATCCCCCTCCCTCCCCAATAATCTTCCCAACCCGGCCTAAAGGTATCTGAGGAAATTAATAATAATAATACTTCTACTACTACGATAATAATAGTAATACCAACAAAATAATGACAATACAGAAATGATAATAATAATAATAATAATAATAGTGGGTTCTTGTATAATAATGCTACTACATTGTACTAATAACAATTATACAAATTAAATTAATAATGACAATAACAGCACCAATACAATAACAATAATACTAATAATACAAATCACAATCTAAGCAAAAAGCAGTGTTAAATTTATGCGTCACTGTTTTCTGAAAAATTATCCCAATCTTGAAAATGGAATACTAATGTGCTATTTTCTTTGGTTGATTTTCTTTCCGCATCCTTACTTTCAAACATTTCTCCTATGTTTGTTTCTCAAAAATTGTCGTATTATACATTTTACTTCAAACTATTTTATTCAAACCTGGATTATTTAAGGCGTCGCCAATAATAATTCCTTTCTGTAGTAAAGGCAATTAAAAAATATAGCAGCAGTTTTTCCACCAACAAATTTTGGTTTCTATGATGGATTACAAAAAACAAAATTAAATAAAAAATGTCCGTTGGCTAGTAATATCAAAGGAGGGAAGGGAGATGTGCAACGTTTATTTGGTGAGCTCTCTGTCCTCGCCTACAAACTCACTCAGGCGTCACGTCACAGAGGTAAATTATCACATCTGATCGATGCACGTTTATAACAATCAAATTACACACAGACACACACACACACAAACATGCACCCCAAGAACCCACACAGGTTTGGCATGTATGCAAATTATAGGACCTCTTCTCGAAATCTAATTCCTCGTGTGCTATTTTGTTTGGTACTTCGTACCACTCTATTTAAGTGTTATGTATATTTGAGCTTGACAAATCAAAAATTATGAAACTACATAAAATCCTCACTTCAGTTCACTTCCCATATTCCCTAGCCCCCACCCTTCCCCGACTTATACATTTAGAGCTAATTAAGCAAAGTTATCTTGCTTTATTGAAGCGTAATATTGAGTCTTCCCTCGACAAGTTTAACGGTAAAATTATCCAAAGATGTTGCGGTGTACACTGCTCCTTCAACGTCCTCGTCACAGCCACTTTGAAGATGTGACGCAGATACTGTGAGAGGACCTGACTGGATGGACGGATGCCACATGTTCTGTGAAGTCACGATCTGACTCGTCTTTCTGCCATCTTTATCCGTACAGAGAATCGTCAGTGTTTCGTTTGTTGCGTTTGTGATGCGAGGAATATCCCCACTTTTCCTTCATTATAAACAGAAACAAAAAATAGAATAACAAAACAAAAACATCAGTATCCTGGCATCATGGCCATTATCACCTTCATCATCACCATCTTTGTCACCATTAATTATCATCATCACCAAATTGACCATCATCATCTTTACAATCGTCATCGTCATCATTATCATTTCAGCCATTATCATCATCATCATCATCATCATCATAATCATCACCACCATCATTATCATCATCACCACCATCATTATCATCACCACCACCACCATCACCATCACCACCATGATCATCATCACCACCACCACCATCATCATCACCACCATCACCACTATCATAATTTCCACCAACATCATTATCATCATCACCATCACCACCATCATCATCAATGTCATCACCATTATCATCACTATCATTATTATCAACACCATAACCACGATCATCATCAAGATCGCCATCATCATCGTTATCACCACTATCATCGTATTCACTACCATCGCCATCCTCCTATCATCACCACTATTACCATCAGTATCGTCTCTATCATTTTCATCGTCGCCATCATTGTCATCATAACTTTTCATCACCACAAAATTCATCATTATCATCTTTATAATCGTCATCCTCACCATCATCATCACAAACATCATCATCATCATCACCAACACAACCACCGTCATCATTATAATCGCAATCATCATCTGTATAATCGTCATCATCACCATCATCGTCATCACTACCACCATAATCACCATCACCATCATCATCATCATCATTATAATCATTATCACCATCATCATCATCATCATTATCACCAGCATCAACACCGTTATCGTCACCAACTTCACTATTATTATCATACCAACATCACCATCATTATGTACATCATAATCATAATTATCATCATCATTATCATCATACCTCGACTGCTTGCTGTAATCCTGTGTAATATTGATCATTCCTTTCACTAGTTGAACAGTGAAATCATAGCAAGACTCTGCTGCACTCAGGACAGCATCTCCCTGACTAGCCACCGGTACACCGTTGGCGAGGATGAAGACCGAGATGGCCATCTTGCCGGACGGGATCGTCGGCTGCCACGAATCCATTTTCCTCACAATCTGACTCGTTTCTCTGCCGTCTTTGTCAGTGCAAACAATCTTCAGTATTTCATCAGTGTCGTTGTGAATCCGAGGGGAAGAAGATGCACTGCCCATGATCAATATATCTATATTTTGTTGTTGTAATTCCTTGCTAGAACTTGTTCCACTGGCAAAGAGCTGATTTCTAAAAAAATAAGGCAAAATTATAATCGACGGATACCGGAGAACGTCGTGTTTAGAGCTAGTCGGTGTAATTATTATATAGTAAGGCCACGATATTCGTGTTATATACGCCGACCTTTACGCCGATGATTTACTCCTTGATTTGTCCAGGAGTAACGCGCTAGCACGTTTGTTTACAATCGTAAATTAAAATCAGGTTTCGCGTGTTTAGTTGCAGACGCTGGGTTGAGGTCGACTAGTCCGGGCGTGTCGCCACTTCCAGAAGTTACACCGAGTAAGACTTGGTTGGTGGAAGGTCGTGTTAACATGCCTTACAAAAATGTACCATGGTAACCATGGTACTTTTGTCCAAATTACCATCCACCATGGTAGCCATGGTTATCATGGTACCAAAACAATGAAATACATGTATTTCATTGTTTTGGTACCATGATAACCATGGTTACCATGGTGGATGATAATTTGGACAAAAGTACCAAGATTACCATGGTACATTTTCGTAAGGGATAAACGTGCAAGTTTGTCCGAGTAATTGTGTAAATCAAATTTGTATGGAATATTTATTGCTGAAAGGTTTAACTTAACACGCCTACTAGGAAGCCCCGTCTGAATATGGCTACTCTGGGTCATAGAACTTGAGACATTCCTGCATTGGGTAAATTGTTTGTCTGAAGATTTTGAAATATCATAGGTGTTGGGTACATACGCAAATGCCCTGTCATTATCATTTGTCATCAGACGGGGGCTTCCTAGTTGGCGTTAGTTAATCCCTGCATCAGTAAATGTCTCATACGTATTTTGAATTACACCATAAGTTGTCAATATCCTTTGACTCGGACCAACTTACCACGATTAAAATACCACGACCTTCCACTGACCAAGTTTTACTACTAAGCGTATCTTCCGAATATCAGGGGCGGATCCAGGATTTTCCAAAGGGGAGGGGAGGGCGAAATGTATTAAATTGTGAGCGCGAAGTGCTAAGCTTATACCCTGTTGGCCCCGGAAAAATGTGAACCTTAGAGTCAAGTTTAAACGCGGGCTTCCTGGTCGGCGTAATTAGTCCCGCAGCATTAAATATCCCGTAAATATTTAACTTACACCATCAGTTATCCATACCCTCTAGCTTGGACCACCTTGCCCAGATTAAGTGAACACGACCTTCTACCGACCAAGTCTTACTCAGCGTAACCGCCATAAGTCAGGGGCCGATCCAGGATTTTTCCGAAAGGGGGCGTCAAATGTACGAAATTGCGAGCGCGAAGTGCGTAGCCTTAACGGCCCAGGGTCCGGATATTATAGATACACTGTCGCTCAAATAGTTGGAATATTTTTGTTTTACCCCAATTTATGGAATTATTTTAAAAATAATTTTAAAATAATAGATCTAGATAATAGTTTACATTCTCAGATTGTATTGAATAATAATTTGACAATGTGTGTTTTGCGTGACTGCTAAAGCATGCGTATGCTACTATGCTTATCAACCAGGGGACCTACGCCCTTAAGCCATAACTGACAATAATGATGATTAATGCCTCACAATAGGGTACTAATAAAGCACATCGACACGGTTTTGATCCTGGAGCCTCACAGTTACGAGGCCATTGATTTGCCACTGAATCATAACGGTACGCAACGGGGGCTAGCATAGGGGGGGGGGGGGGCAGCCCCCACAAACAAACAAACAAAGCAAATGCATTGAATTATCAATAATTCATTACATTTTGCCCCGAACCCCAACATAAACAGGTCCTCTGTGTGGCCATGCCTGGAACCAACCTTAGTGGTTGATATGTAGTAGTTGCTTAACAGTATGCATAACATAAGTATGGAGGTCTTTTTTTGCAACATGATAACCGCATTATGACTTGTATTAAATAATTTCATACGATAATACTATAATAAAGTAAACGATTGACAAACTCACCACTTGAGAAATTGATGGTAGCACAGGAATCACCTCTCACCTCTTTAAAGGCTACAAAAGAGCAACATTCGTATTTATATTTCAATTGTGTACCTAATGGCACCGCACAGGAATATCATTAGAGCGGCACATGAAGAGTTTGACATGCAATAGTAAGAAAGTCAAAGCCTCGGGGAAATAAAGATTTCGCAATACAATTCAAAGGAAGTGAGAGCAACGAATACATTGCCAATGTTATGCCAGTGGAAGTGTAGAGGAACTGAATATTTACGCAATGCCTTTTCAAAAGTGCTCAGTAAGAACACAGTACATATATTGTGTAACATTTAAAGAAAGAGATCGTTATTGTGCATTGAGCAAAGTCTAATATTTTTTTTATAAGTAGATCTACTGAAAAGAAATGTAACACAAATGATTCAATTTAATTGTACACGATTGTTTATATATGATTTACTGTATTAACATGCACAAGGACCGTGAAAGGAATTTACCGACAGCGGCCTTCAAAGGCAGGTGGTCGTTATAGACTGGTGGTCTTTCTTTACAGGTCGATGCATGGGAATACATTTTACGCTTTATTAGATTAAGGAGGATGTCTAAAAACTTGTACACGTACTTTTGTAAACTTAAAGTACATGGATGATACATAAACACATACAACTAGCGATTAATCATAACCCTTGTAAAATGTGATGTTTGTTGTATTTTGGTAACTCAAGAATGATAGTTTGCTGGTTAGATTAGCGCCTTTGTTAAATAAGTTTAGATGTACGCTTTGATATGCAACATTCTCATGCAACATAAATCTGAACATTTAATTGTTTTAATACTTGAATTTAAACGATGAGAAAAATAGGTAAGGGTTTGAATAGTGTAGTTGTTGACCGTACATGTAAATGTTTTATATACATGCATAATTAAAATCACAATGACAACCGTTTACTAAATTGGCCCTGGAGCAGGGCAAACTCACTGGTTGGCACGTTCGTGATCGCCACACCTTTGTTGAGTTCAAATTTGTTTGGAACCAGCACCTTGACCACTAAGCCAGTATGACGTCATACTGTATAAAATGAATGGTCTTCTGATAGATAACACGATTATATGAGTTATTTCATTGCTTTAGTATTTTCAATTATATTCATTTTCCACACACACAAATAACAATCAAACACAATATATACATACAAGATAAGCTCATGTAACACTACAAACGGTATTGTACATTTCAAAGAATACACAAAGAATACTAATCCACCGAAAAAGAAACAATATGACACATGAACATTATTAAAACAACGATAACATTTGAACTGTTAAAGAAGATTAGTTATTGCGAGTAGTTTGTGGACTGGGATACTACATAATAAAACGATCTTCATTGTGTGAGTGAATGAAATGGACAAAAAGAACAAATACTTCAAGTTATTTTTATTATATATCATCACTTATATCAACCTACACAACACCGATTAATATATCTCATATGATAATTAGCAATTAACGAAGTTAAATCTTACAATGCTCTAAATTATGATGCTATGTACATTTCGTGAGCATTCTTGTAAATGTGAATAGTTTCTTGATACATGTAGATACATCATCATCATCATCATCGTCATCATTATCCTCATGACCTTGCAGCATTGTTACATTACTTGTTCTCATACTTGTTTGATAGATACATGTATTCATCAGCATGTCTCAAAGAAAATAAAACCAAATCAACCATTTAAAAATTGCAAGTAATCAGTATAATCTACATGTGATAATTGCGATGACAAACTGTATAGCTTAAATGTATTTCAACTACTTTATCTGTTCTATTAAATTACATAACAAAGAATGATATTTTCCAAAGTGAAATTATAAATCATCAATAATATAATGTACATAATTATACTGGATATTATGATGATATGTACACATCATGAGCGTGTCTTAAATGTTAAAATTGTATTAATAGAATAATGAAACTTGGCTCAATTTAATATTATTAAATCTAACATATATACTTCTTGAATACTATGCATCAACATATCTCATAACAAAATGAAAACAAATTAAAACATCAAACGCTGCAGAAACTTTAGTTATATGCAGCTATTTACATGTTCTGAGTGTGTTAGATGAAACAATCTGAAAGTCATTTTATTTGTATAGCATCGCTTCTAACAAACTGCAAACAAAAATTAAGATATCTCGTCGTAAACTGATAATGTGATATAAACAACAAATTATTTGAATCATACAAATACTAGGAATTATGTTGCTGTGTACATGTTTGAGTATGATTTCGTAACAAATAACAAGAATTTGCAGCTCAGTTGACCAATCATTCTATTTAAAATACCTGTTTAGTACACAAATCAACATATCTCATAGCAGAATGGGAAGAAACAAAAATCGAAAATTGCCCCAAAATAGTATTATGCAGCTATTTACATGTTATAAGTGTGTTAGATGACAGAAGGGTGCAACCTATTTAACGTTGTAGCATTTGCCTTTCAAAAATTACATATCAAAAGTGTACATGTTAATTCTGAAATCAATAGTGTTGAATCTTACAAAAACCTTCTATTGTACATCTATGTACAAATCATGAGCATACTTGTAATAAATAAGGACACTTGCAACATTATTGATTGTTATATTATTCATACATTCTTCCAAGGATTTTTTTTTTGGATATACATGTATCAAAATTACTCATGGCAAATTTATAAATTAAGCAAATTAAATCATACAACAACAGGAAGTCAGTATAATACAGCTGTTTACAAGTTGTGAGTATGTTCAAAGACAAAACTGTGAAACCTATTTCATTATTTTAGCATCGCTTTTGAGGAACGACACATTAATAATAAAAAGTGTCATAAAATATTCATAAAATAACAACGTTAAATCTTACAGATACTGGTTATTATGCAGCTATATACATGTTTACATGTTCTGAGCATTTTTAAAATGCATATTCCTGCATGATAGATTACAATGCCATGCAATCTAAAGCATGCTATTTTAAACGGTTTGTTAAAGATATCGACAAGAAAAAAGATGTATCATTAAATTTGTTATCAGTAGTATAATTGGTAGAAAGTGTTTTGGCCTGCTACCCCCCCCCCCCCCCACAATCGTCAACAAAAGTATATATCTGGTTAAATCATGACTATAAAACACATATGATTTGATTTCTCTAGCTGAAAAAAAAGATAAATAACTTTTAAACGAATATACCTATACATGTACCTAGTGTAATACAGCTATGTACATGAACCTATAAATGAGCGCGTATAGTGTAAATGTTGTGTTTTTTCTGAGCCATATAAGAACAGTAACATAGTATAGAGTCAGAATTTACTCCCTTTTTACTCTAAACTTATTACATCAGTGTAGTATATTAACAAAAGGGTACATTTTCCTTTAGTGTTTTAAGATATTTCTGTTCAAAAGTAAATATTCATGTAATATATTAACATATCTCTCAATCGCAAAATTACAAGAGTACAAGAAAACAAATTAGATCTTACCAAGACTCCTTACTTTACATATACAAGTTATGTGTTAATCATTTAAAGGGATCCCTTTAAGCATGTGTGATGTGGGCAGTTTCTTGATAGATAGGAAGGTTATGCAACCTTTTTCTTTTATTTGGTAACATTTATCTTATCCTAATTCTCAGTTGATAGGTGACAGATCATATGATATAATGAAGAAGAAAGCTACAAGATCGATAGGAATGGATGAATAATTAAAAAAGGTTCTCCTGTGTGGACTGACCTCAGGAGAATACAATGAACTAAATCAACATGTAACAGAGAAAATTGTTAAATGTCTAAGTTTTAATATTGATATAATACACGAATTAACAAATGTTATGAGCTAATGTCGTGTAAATAGTATCTTGGCAGATCAGGAAACTCTGTATCGTATTGCATTATTAAAGTATTTCAATAAAATTCATTTATCTTCTCCTAAAGTCACTATGATTTTAATTCCATTTTTGCAATTTTGTATTTCCTCTTGCGTGTTGTATTCTTCTTGCACAAACCTGGCTAGAAGGTTATGGTTATGGTAATGGTAATTGTACTTATGCACATCCTTGCATTGCTTCACTTTTCTTATCAAAAAGAAATGATTGCAACAATTTATTTATTAATGGGACAATTGTTTATCCTGTATATCATATAATCATATCTAATCTAGTTACATGTGATAACAAACACATTCAGATTTACATGTAATAATTGTGATGCTACACTCTAAGAAAAAAGGGTGCAAAAAAGGGTGCAAAATAAGAGTTTGCACCCTTTACATAAAAATGAACCCTTTTGAAGGAAAAGGGGTTCAAAAAAGGGTGCAAAATAAGATTTTGCACCCTTCCCACCAAAATGAACCCTATCGACCAAAAAGGGTGCAAAATAAAAGTTTGCATATTCATGATTACTTTACACGTGTTCACATAAAAAATACATTTATCATGATTTGCTAAAAAAATTATGACAATGCACATCAATTTTGTGATTTGAATTTTCCTTCGGCAATCATTAAACAAATAGATTATTTTGTCTGATCATGTTACAATTACATTCACGTTTTAGCAATAGATTCATTGATTATATGATTACTAACCAATAAACAACATGCATGTTTAATATGTATTTGTGTACGAGCAAATATCACGAGTATTCCTCGAGTATGGGAGAAGGATTGCACCTTTTAAAGGTGCATGACTGAACCTCTAAAGGTGCTGCTATTGCATCGGTTTGCACCCCTAAAGGAGCAGGATTGAACCATTAAGGGTACTAACATGTCTCCTAAAAGGTGCAATCTGGCACCCTCCTTAAAGGGTGCAGGATTTAACCCCTAAAGGTGCTGCTATTGTTGCATCGGTTTGCACCCCTAAAGGTGCAGGATTGAACCATAAAGGGTACTAACATGTCCCCTAAAAGGTTCAATCTGGCACCCTTTTAAAGGGTGCAGGATTGCACCTTTAAAAGGGGTGCAGGATTTAACCCCTAAAGGTGCTGCTATTGTTGCATCGGTTTGAACCCCTAAAGGTGCATAGTTGCACCATTTTTTCTTAGTGTGTAGTGGTGATAGCCATATCATTTGTTCATGTACATACATGTAAATACAAAGTGCATATATAAAATTATAATCAAACCTGATTTGAATTAGATCAATAAAAGTGATATATTGATTTTCTCTCGCTTTTTGTATTCTATTATTCATAGTACAAACTTGGCTTGAACCTGATTATGGTGATTGTAATTGTACTCATGCAAATTCATATATTGCTATAGTTTTTCTCGAAATAAGAAATGATAACGATTCATTTTTTCATGTGGAACGTGTTTGTCCTGTTGATCTATTTACATGTTATAAGACACAATAGAGATATGCATGTAACTATTTGGATGCTAGTGATGACATCATGTCATCCTATCTCAGGAACTTAACATGTTGGAACCATGATCAAATGAGGGTTTTCTAGTCTGTAAAGATTGAAGCGAAATGAGTACATCAAGATAATATTTTGTAGATATCATGTGTTTATATACATGCATGTGTAAACGTAGTGAACATGGACAAATGTATTCAAAGGGGATACGATTTAGAGGATGAATCTGTTTTTAAATACGAGGATGTTGTCTCCATCGCAAGCAACAAGTTTGCCTGATGACATCATCAACACCCGAGATGATAGAAGGTGACACTCCCTATCCTCCAGTGAGTCCAGTTCTGTTGATAGAGGGAATGATGCTACTCTTCTCTTCTCGATGTCATCCCCGCTCATCACCTGATCAATCACACACGTCTTGTACTCACCATCTGATGTCACGACGTAGAGGTCGTCTGTCAAAGGATCGATGCAGGCATTCAGGATGGCATCACTGTGGGGGATTTCCCTTTGAGCACCCTGTCTGTCGATAATCAACACTCTGTGATCTGCTGGTGAGGGTTGAGCGATGATGTGACCTGATGATAGTACACCGCGCATCAATATTATGTGTTTACATGCGATGGTATTCATGACATTACCATCAGCTGGGTTGATGACGTATATCTTTGACTGACCTCCCTCAGCAGCGATGATCATCCCAATCTGGTCAACATCTACATCAACCCTTGTGTCATCACGCGTTGTGTTTCTTGGTATTGTGACGTCATTGACGTTCTTCCATTGTCTGTCATACACACTGATGCATCCTGTCAAACTGTCCCCTGCACACCCATCACTGTATTTACCGCATACTACCTTGCTATCATTCAGCAATACACAGGAAGAAACCAATGATGTATCATTACCTGTTATCACTCTCTGATTGTCTTTAGCGTTCATATCGAACATGCATGTATGACAGTCATCTATATTTGTGACGATTACATTGCATTCATCTATGTATCCTACAATGGTTGGCGATGTGAATGTATCTTTAACTTCAATTGTATCAATGAGCATCCACTCCCCGAAATACCCATCTATCCTCCCATCATACTCTTTTCTCAAAGCACCCTTCACAAACCTCACACCTGATATGGCCCCAGTGATTTGTTTCACCTCACCCTCATTCAGTGGTTTGTTTAGTTCTTCACTCACTGATGTAATCACACGATGCCCGTCTTTGACGACATTTTCATCGTTTTCGAGTAATGTATCGATTGTCTGTATTGTAGTCTCAGTGGTTTTTGTGTCATCTTGCCATGATATCTCCAAATTACCAATCTTTATTTCTTTCTCTTCAGCGATGTTTCTAATGTCTGTGTGAAGACCATGTTGTTTATTGTCGATAGGTTCTCGTCTTTGCACTGCATTTGTACGGTTTATATCAAGCCATTTTTCTCTCTCTTCATCGTTCTTTCGAATCTTTTCATTGATCTTCTTAATCTCCTCGTGAAGTTTCCGATTCTTCTCATCAATATCATGGTTGATTTTAGTAGCATCCTCCTTCTCTCTGTCTTTGACTGTTTGGATCGCCTCATTGATTACCGAATCTACTTCATCTTTCAAAGCTTGTAGATGGGCGTCGGCGTCGTTACTGCACTGACGAATCTGATCTCCATAAACTCGACAAAGCTTTAATTTGTCCTTTGCCTTTTCTTTCAAATCGTTTAGTTTTGCTTTATTTTCCATGATCGCGCCCGTTATATCCTGTCGCACGCAAGGCTGCTCAGGATGATCTATCATTGCGCATACATAACTCACAGCTTCACCATGTGTTTTACAATATAGTTTGATTTCTTCATCATGCTTCTCACTATAAAGCTTGGGCCCTCCCTTTTTTGATTTTCCGATGCATCCTTCTTTTAGGACGCAGTCATCGCAAATCTTCTTTTTCTCATTCACGTAGTACAACACATCCGTGAATGCCTCGCAGTTCTCTCCTTCACAGTTGTCTTCTCTAGAACTTAAGTAAGCCGCCATGCTGACCAGAGTAAAGACCTGTAAACGAGGATAAGAACGATTCACCAGAGAGAGGTGTGTGAGAGAGAGAGAGACATCAAGAGAGGTTTGGAGAGAGGAGGAAAAGGAGAGAGGAGGAAGTGAAGAGAGAAAGAGGAGAAAGTGGAGAGAGAGAGAGAGGGGGGAGAGAGAAAGAGAGAGACAGAGAGGGAGAGAGAGAGAGAGACAGAGAGCGAAGGAGAGGTGCAGGGGGACGGGGTAGGGAGAGATAGAGGGAGAAGGAACGGAGAGAGAAGAAGAGATAAGAAGGGAGAAGAAGATAGGAAGGTGGGGAGAGAGCAGGAGAGAGGAAAGCAGGATGAGGGAAGGAGGGATAGAAGAAGGAAGAGAGACGAAGGGGTAGTCAGGGGGATAGGAAAAGATCGGAGGAAGGAAGGGGGAGAGCAAAAGTGAAAAAGAAAGGATAGTGGAAGATTGGGGAGTGAAGGAGATGAAGAAATAGAGGGAGGTATAGAGAAAGAAAAAAAAGGAGAGACGGAGCGAGAGAAAGAGAGTGACCTCAAATAGTCATATTACTTTGTACAAGTTTCTCTTTGAAATTTGAAATAGATTAACAATTTGAAATTAAAAGTTATTTTAATCATTCATCTAAACAATCACTTGTGTGATCTTAAATTATGAGGATTTTCATCAGCAACAATCATCGATAACTTCAATTTGTATAAAGGGAAATTAATAGTTTATTTCAGTCTAAGTTATCAAAATGTAAATTATACATGCATTGCCCAAAACATTTGTCCTTTCTACAGGCTTTCTCTTGATTAGAAAGAAGGGAACTAATATATTTATTAATATTATTTGTATAAATCATAATAATTGACCAAATTTGTCATTTTCTAGCAAAATTTAATCTTGTTCTTTACATAGATTTAGGATTGTGTGCGCGATCGTATAGCGGTATTATGATTTGATATTATAAAGTGGCCAAGACATGTCGATTAATGTATGCTGCGCTTTATAACTGCTAGGAGGAGCTGCTATATTATATTAAATACATTTTGCATTAGAGTGGAATAAGCTCTTTAATTGTGTTTTCAAACCAATATTATACTGCGTTTTATAGATCGCGTTAACGACCACACACGGTGTGTTATTACATCAAAACAGTGCGGGGAAGGAGGGAAGGGGCACAAGCCCTCTTGTTCCCTTCGTAGCTACGCCAAATCATCTTGTAAATATAGCGGTGCATAAAGCTTTTTATCTGTTAAAGAATACCGGAGTTCATGGAAGGAACTTAATATCTCAGATTGATGAACATGTATATATAATGGCTTTTGTAGTTTTAGTTTGGATGTTAGAGAACCTTTTGCTAAGAAGTATACATAATATAGTATGCAGATCTTACTGGCTACATGATAACCCCATTATGACCTGTATGTACTAATTTTATACTGCAGGTTCTAACATAACTAAAGAATGGTAAACTTACCCCTTGACAAACGTATTGTAGCACAGGAATGAACTTTGTAAAGGCCACAGTATAGCGATAATCGGATTTATATTTCAATAGTTACCTAATGGCACATGAATATCATTAGAGCGGTACATGAAGAGTTTGACATGCAATAGTAAGAAAGTCAAAGCCTCGGGGAAATAACGATTTAGCAATATTTCTTCAAAGGAAGTGAGAGCAACGAATACATTGCCAATGTTATGCCAGTGGAAGAGCAGAGGAACTGAATATTTACGCAATGCCTTTGAAATGAGTGCTCAGTAAAGAACACAGTGTATTAATATTCATATTGTAATTTACATGATAACCCCTTTATCCAAAGTATGCAGTGATTTTATTCTTAAAGTTCTAGAAATATACTAGAAGATGTTAGTCTTGCTTTCCCTTGAGAAATATAATTTGGCTCAGCAATATCCTTAAAGTGGCACACAAACAGTTCAACATGCAAAAGTAACAAAGGCCATCAAAGCTTAGAAAAAAATAGCGATTGCGCAATAGTTTTTAAGGAAGTTTAAAAAGTAGATTTTGCAATGAGCGATAAAAACAAACTTACAAATTCCCCACATACTGAATGGCTCGTCGAGTCTTGGAAAAGGATACGATCTTTTGACACTGAATCTGTTTAAAGATGAAGTTGAGTTCTGGTCATGCGATTGCATTGTGAAAGAAACGGTGTGGAATCGACCAGAAAAGGTTGATTATCTAGCATATAAGAATTTGTGTGTATTGCAAGGTTCTGGAATCATCAAAATGATAACAAATTTGGCCAAGTCTTGGTAAAGTTACAAACATTGTACACAGAAGATGTATATGGGACTACACGAACACGTGGCGTAAAATCCTACCCTGGATTTTACATGAAATATTTAGAATATGAAGGCATTTAAAGAGCCAATGCTTTTCAGGGAACATGTCTTATCTGATGTTCTTCCACACTTGCATAATAAGAATGATAACGCTCACAAATTATTTTTTCACCTGTTCCCAGATTTCAACCTTCTCTTTAATGTGAAATGTTCAAAAATAAATGTCAAATGTAATATAAGTCCATGATGTCTGGTTCACTTTATTTTGTTTCTCAATCATACAATTACAAAACAAACATTGATATATACCAATGAGATTAAGTGCGTGATTCAGGAAAAATGAAAAACTACTAAAACATTTATGATAGTGTTCTTCTTTATTCTGTAGAGGGTAGGTGAACACTTTAACAATTTGTTTTTTTGTTGTTCAACGGGAGAGAGGGGGACAAGTGAATACTAACTATACAATCAGTTTATTTTTCTTTTCGACACCCCCCTTTAGCAAAAAAGAAGGTGTATTTGTGGTTACCATTTAAAAAAAAAAAATTGTTGCCATCCCACCCCCACCCCCCCCCCCCCCACCCCCCCTCTGGATCGGCCACTGGGTGGGGAGATGATCTGAAATATTATCCCACTATATTTGAAAGTTGATAACAATGATGTAAGTAATGCCACTGCTGTTGTCCATGTCGAACTAAGTTATCAAGGGGACTGAGGGACGGGTATGTGTGTGTGCGTAGGTGGTTGTTGGTGTGCGTGCGTGTGTATATGTTTTTGGATGGGCGCATCAGGGAGATGAGAGTTAACTCTCATCTCCCTGGGCGCATGTACCTGTGTGGGTGTCGGATGTTTATGTGTTGGTATGGGTGTTTTTATGTTAAATACTTGAACGTCGAGTGAATTTAATTACACAACCAATTGGTTAACAAATTGCCCTTCACCGACGTAAATAAACACCGATTAACAGTGCGTTATGTAATGAACACGAAAACAAATTCGTCCGCGAACAATGTACGAGATTGAATAGATTGCCATCATTATTAGTAAATATATATATATATTAGAAAACATATTAGTGTAGGGTGGCCTATACGGCTAAGGCATGACGAAGGTACGCCGGGTCTTTAACTTGCAAAGAACAACAAACACACACATCTTTACTCCATGGGATAAATTCATGCTTGCAACCTCAGGGGTTTATTTGCATAAATCTACATGGATTTACATGCACATTGTACGACAACTGTAACTAATAAATATGCATATAACAGAGCTGGTACATAAAAGGAGGTACATGAATATCCATAATTATTTCCGTGCATATCAATGAGCTGCTATGAATATTCAATAAAGCTTAACCAATCATACTGTAAAGAACAATAAACAAAAGGGTCAACATGAAAGGATAAACGGGGAAAGGAGTAATAAAAGAGACTAAAGTTGGGGAGAGTGAACATAGCACGAGAGCATGTAGAGGGAATGGTGACGGTGATTGAATGTGATGAAAAGAGCAAAATGGAGTTTGATCATAGAAGAATGCAAATAGACATATGGGAAGATAGGATGCTTTCAGACATATTCTACAGTACAATGTCCTGTACTTCAAAATATAGCTCTACATTAGTAAATATATATTAGAACTTGATATGATTCCTCCAAAAGACGCCGCAAAGGTGTTTAAACTGGAGGTACAACTAGTACATAATGTATATGTTCAAAATAACAAAATTATATATTGACAATAGCCTTTATAGAGTACACCAACCATCTGCATTCCAAAATCATCTATATACAAGCCGTAGAATATCTCTAAGCCAAGTTTGACGAAAATCCATTCAGGCATTCTTATCGAGTGTGTGTGTGCGGTCGGATAGACGGACAACTTGGAAACATATAGGCCTCCCAGCAACCTTTGGGGTTTGAGACATAACCAGTAGCCGAGTTTATTTCCTGTTCTTCTTCCTCTTCCATCATTATTATTGTCACCGTCATGAGTATTACCATCAACAACAGCATCGTAATAAAAGTATTTGTGATCATAAAGGTCCCGCTATGACTTCACGAAGTCAAATTCTCCAAGACGGAAGTCTCCGTCTAATACGCACATGAACCCACTTCCACACCCAGTGGCGTCGGCAGGATTTTTTTCAAGGCGGGGGGGGGGGGGGGGGGGGGGGGGGGGGGGTGTAAGAGGACCATTTTTTTTTTTTTTTTGGTCTCGAAATTTGAAAATTTGACATTTTTCTTCGTTGGGGGAGGGGGGGGGGGGGTAAGGTCACCTTTTTTAGGTCAGTCATAGGCTAATTTTTTTTATTTTTTTATTTTTTTTAATAATTAAAAAAGGGGGGGGTGGGTTTTAGGTGGGTTTTCCTCAAAAATACACACATACAATTACCAAAGGGGGGGGGGGGGTTCAACCCCCTAAACACCCCCCCCCCCCCCCCCTGCGTACGCGCCTGTCCACACCACGAAAACCCACACCCACCTTAAAGGTAATACAAAGTTTTGGGATTTTGAAAATTAGGTGGATAGTGATTCTTTACAATTTTGATATATTTGGATGTCCCTGTGGATGTATTAGTAGTATAGCACACCAAAAATAAGTACAACAAACACATGTTATCTGATGATTGCAAATGATCAAGCTTCATAAAGCTTCAAAAAAAAAAAAAAAAAAAACAGAATTGAAATCGGTCAATGCGTTGTGATTTTATACCATTTTTTTTATATCGCAAATTACCGAAAAACCTGCCAGAAATGGTCAAATTGGCAAAATGGCAAAATACGACAAAGTTGACAACTTAATTCATCACTTTTTGGACACAAATAATAAATTAAATTATCAGACACTAAAATATCATCTTTGTGGTATAAAATACAAAAAAGAAAATTCATATACCTATTACCGTTTTGAAACAGAAGCCAACAAAATAAGTAATTCTTGCCATTTTTGCGAATCTGCAGATATGAAAAAATTGTGAAAATAACCTTTTTCGATATTTAATATGCGCATATGTAATCAAATAAAAACCGAACATGATACATCAGTGAAACCTATGTATATCAGACAGGTATGGAAATATATTTCATTTGAAATATTAAAAAAATCATGAATATTCATCAAATATGCAAATTAGGTTATTCAGCTAATTATATATTCGCGCACTCATTATGCAAAATAGGAAAGTCAAACTGTTCATTTTGGGGCATTTTTTAAATCATATATTCATAGATCATATTTACACCAAATATTAACCTTAAATTCCAAATATTTTTGCAATGCCAATAAAATATGGCGATGGAAACTACTTGGATCACCGTCACAGCTATTTCCTCATGTGTTTCACAAATTATTCAGAAAATCGATCATATAAAAGAATTTGCAGACTTTCAGCTACATCACAGTATATTTGTATTTTTAACAAATTTCAGATTTGAGGATTTAAGACGATTTTCCGAGAAACCATTCAACAGGCCATAACATTCCACAGGGACTGAATTTCAGAGTAACAACAATTTTGGTGATCCCAGTACAGTTGTGGCTACCTGAATGTAAACAACAATTTGATTCAATGAGTAAAACACATGAGGATATTGCATTTTTTTGTAGGGGAGTTTTTATACATTGAGGTGCATTTTCACCACGCAGAATAACAATGCGAGTCAATGGGCGATCAGCAGGCCATGTCACATATGCTGAAAAGACAACATTCTAAATAAATAATTTAACATATTTCCCACATGCCTATAACAATGAAACTACACAGAATATTAGTTAAAGGTATGCTTAAAATATATGTGAAATAATTTTTTTAAAATATTGTTTAGTTTCTTTAAAAATACATTTTCAAAATTGCTATTTCTACCAACTGACTGCTGTTGTGTGTGTGTGTGTGCTTGGGGCAGACTGTGTGCACATGCATTGTGATCACCCTAGTATTAGAAGCACTAGAAAAGTTAGCAACATTTCTGCTTTCTAGAAAAATTAAAAAAAAAAAAAAAAAATTGAATATCAAAATTTACCGGTGCTCCCGGCCGGTAAATTTTGATAAAATTTCGAATAGCGACTACGGCCGTACAATGATAGCTGCGACCATGAAAATCTCATAATATGTAGTTGTGATAGATAATTTCCAAACGGGAATAGCTAATTGGTAGATTTTAGTCAAGAAACATTGTTTTATAGCTTAATTAATATCTTGACCTTGAGAGGGAGCTATATAACATAAAGAGTTTATTATCTAAAATTTCACAACTTTAGACTCGATTTAACTGCGACAACGATCACTGAATATTGTAGGATGGCATACGCTTCCAATTTGAACCGAATTCATCACCCCATACCAAGACTTTGTATTACCTTTAATTACACAAATACACACCCAAATCCCCCACACACATACACACACACGCACACACGCACACACACACAAACACACAAACACACACACACACACACACACAGGCGCGTACGCAGGGGGGGGGGGCGATTTTAGGGCCATGCATTATGGTTCAAGGCATGGCCAAACAGAGGAATTTTTTCTGTTGGGGGCCGGGGGAAAATGCAATGAATTTTTGACAATTTATTGCATTTTCTTCGTTTTGGGGGATTAGTGGAAGGGGCCGCGTACCCTAGCAAACACTGCGTACAGTCATGATTCAGGGGCTAAGCAATGGCCTCGTTACTGTGAGGCCCCAGGATAAAAATCGTGTCGATCAGCTATATTAGTGCCCTTTTGTGAGGCATTAATCCTCATTACTGTCAATTATGATTTAAGGACGTAGGTTCCCTAGCTGATTAGCATAGTAGCACACATATGATTTAGCAGTCACGCAAAACAAACACTCGCAAATTAATATTCAATACAATCTGAGAATGTATGCCATTATCTAGATCTATTAGAAATACATAATTTTTTAAATCCTTCCCTAAACTGGGGTAAAAATAATTATTCCACCATTATTCCACCATTATGACCAACAGTGTACATACATGTAAATACAAAGTGAATATGGAAAATTATAATCAAACCTGATTTGAATTAGATCAATAACAGTGATATATAAATTTTCTCTCGCTTTTTGTATTATATTATTCATAGTACAAACTTGGATTGAACCTGATTATGGTGATTGTAATTGTACTCATGCAAATTCATGTATGGCTATACTTTTCCTTGAAATAAAGAAATGATAACGATTCATTTTTTTCATGTAAAAAGTGTTTATCCTGTTTATCTATGCAGGCGCGGATCCAGGATTTTCGAATAGGGGGGGCCGGAAATTTGAAAATTGCACAGACCGTTTTTCAACTCAACATACAATACTAACAAGGTCATATTAGAAGCACCATATACCGGTAAATTTTTTTGACATTTTCATCAGGGGGGGGGGGGGGGGGGGGGGCTAAAGCCTCTTGCCCGAAAAAGTAATTTTCTGGTTTCACAATTCGGCTAGTGAGCGAAGCGAGCTAGCACAAATTTGAGGATAATATGTATTTGTGAAAGTGTTATTTATCAACAAAATATACGAGAAAAGTTATAACAAATTCATATTCGGGCAGCTCGCTGTTCCCCTCACCCGCCCCCCCCCCCCACCATTACGCGCGAAGCGCAGAAGCTTTAATGTTTCATTAATTGATATTAGAGAAAGAAGACGATTTGTTGTACCATTCTCGACTCTTATTCCTTGTCTGAATTCAGTTTTCCCCCTCCCGCGCGAAGCGCTGAAGCATTGACCTTTCATAGTTTAATGAAATTATTAGAGAAAGAAAACGATTCTTTGTACCGTTCTCGATTCTTAATCATTGTCTGAATTCAGTTTCCATACCCCCTCCCGCGCGAAGCGCGGAAGCTTTGACGTTTCATTAAATCATCAAAGAAAGAGTACCGTTCTCGACTCTTAATCCTTGTCTGAATTGAGTTCCCCCCCCCCTCTCCCGCGCGAAGCGCGGGAGCTTTGACGTTTCATTAAATTATTAGAGAAAGAAGAAGATTCGTTGTACCGTTTTCGATACTTAATCATTGTCTGAATTCAGTTTCAATACCCTCTCTCCCGCGCGAAGCGCGGAAGCTTTGACGTTTCATTAAATCATTAGAGAAAGAGTACCGTTCTCGACTCTTATTCCTTGTCTGAATTGAGTCCCCTCCTTCCCTCTCCCGCGCGAAGCGCGGAAGCTTTGACGTTTCATTAAATTATTAGAGAAAGAAGACGATTCGTTGTACCGTTCTCGATTCTTAATCATCGTCTGAATTCAGTTTCCATACCCCCTCTCACGCGAAGCGCTGAAGCTTTGACGTTTCATTAAATCATTAGAGAAAGAGTTCCGTTCTCGACTCTTAATCCTTGACTGAATTGAGTCCCATCCTTCCCTCTCCCGCGCGAAGCGCGGAAGCTTTGATGTTTCATTAAATTATTAGAGAAAGAAGACGATTCGTTGTACCGTTCTCGATTCTTAATCATTGTCTGAATTCAGTTTCCATACCCCCTCCCGCGCGAAGCGCCGAAGTTTTGACCTTTCATTAATTGATATTAGAGAAAGAAAACGATTTGTTGTACCATTCTCGACTCTTATTCCTTGTCTGAATTCAGTTTTCCCCCTCCCGCGCGAATCGCTGAAGCATTGACCTTTCATAGTTCAATGAAATTATTAGAGAAAAAAGATAATTCGTTGTTCCATTCTCGACCCTCAATCCTTCTCTGAATTCAGATTCCCCCCTCCAGCGCAAAGCGCCGAAGCTTAACGTTTCATTAAATTATTAGAGAAAGAAGACGATTCGTTGTTCCGTTCTCGGTTCTTAATCATTGTCTGAATTCAGTTTCGCCCCTCTGTGCGAAGCGCAGAAGCTTAACATTTCATTAAATTATTAGAGAAAGAAGACGATTCGTTGTACCGTTCTCGATTCTTAATCATTTTCTGAATTTAGTTTCCATACCCCCTCCCGCGCGAAGCGCGGAAGCATTGACCTTTTATAGTTTAATGAAATTAATAGAGAAAGAAGATAATTCGTTGTTCCATTCTCAACCCTCAATCCTTCTCTGAATTCAGATCCCCCCCCCCTTCAGCGCAAAGCGCAGAAGCTTAACGTTTCATTAAATTATTAGAGAAAGAAGACGATTCGTTGTACCGTTTTCGATATTTAATCATTGTCTGAATTCAGTTTCAATACCCTCTCCCGCGCGAAGCGCGGAAGCTTTGACGTTTCATTAAATCATTAGAGAAAGAGTACCGTTCTCGACTCTTATTCCTTGTCTGAATTGAGTCCCCTCCTTCCCTCTCCCGCGCGAAGCGCGGAAGCTTTGACGTTTCATTAAATTATTAGAGAAAGAAGACGATTCGTTGTACCGTTCTCGATTCTTAATCATTGTCTGAATTCAGTTTCCATACCCCCTCCCGCGCGAAGCGCGGAAGCTTTGACGTTTCATTAAATCATTAGAGAAAGAGTACCGTTCTCGACTCTTAATCCTTGTCTGAATTGAGTTCCCCCCACCCCCTCTCTCGCGCGAAGCGCAGAAGCTTTGACGTTTCATTAAATTATTAGAGAAAGCAGACGATTCGTTGTTCCGTTCTCGGTTCTTAATCATTGTCTGAATTCAGTTTCCCCCCTCCGCGCAAAGCGCGGAAGCTTTGACGTTTCATTGAATTATTAGAGAAAGAAGATGATTCGTTGTACCATTCTCGACTCTTATTCCTTATCTGAATTCAGTTTTCCCCTTTCATAGTTTAATGAAATTATTAGAGAAAGAAGATAATTCGTTGTTCCAGTCTCGACCCTCAATCCTTCTCTGAATTCAGATTACCCCCTTCAGCGCAAAGCGCAGAAGCTTAAAGTTTTATTAAATTATTAGAGAAAGAAGACGATTCGTTGTACCGTTCTCGATTCTTAATCATTGTCTGAATTCAGTTTCCATACCCCCTCCCGCGCGAAGCGCGGAAGCTTTGACGTTTCATTAAATCATTAGAGAAAGAGTACCGTTCTCGACTCTTAATCCTTGTCTGAATTGAGTTCCCCCCCCCCCCCTCTCCCGCGCGAAGCGCCGAAGCTTTGACGTTTCATTAAATTATTAGAGAAAGAAGACGATTCGTTGTACCTTTCTCGGTTGGTAATCATTGTCTGAATTCAGTTTCCCCCCTCCGTGCGAAGCGCGGAAGCTTTGACGTTTCATTGAATTATTAGAGAAAGAAGATGATTCGTTGTTCCATTCTCGACTCTAAATCATTGTCTGAATTCAGTTTTCCTCCTCCCGCGCGTAGCGCGTAAGCTTCTGAAGCTTTGTCTTTCCCCCTTTCTCACCCGACTTTTCTCTTCCCCTTCCCATCCCCCCCCCCCCCCCCACCCACTCGGTGTTATCTAGGGTACGCGCATGTATGTTCCCTCTCTTAGTTTGAAAGCACCCCTTTATCTTCGGTGTGTAAAGTCAGTGCGGGCCGGATTTGTGTGTATTACGGGCCGGACTTTGTTGCGTGAAAAGTAACCCTTTATCAGAAATATTGGGAACACAAAATCGGCCCCTCCGACCCCGGAGTGGGAGTGAGGTGGGGGGGGGGGGGGGGGGTATCTTTTTTTTTTTTTCCTCTCTCTCTCTCTTCTTTCTTTTCTCTTCTCTTTTCTTTTCTCTTCTCCTTTCTTTTCTCTTCTCCTTTTTTTCTTCTCTTCTCCTTTCTTTTTTTTTTCTTTTTTTGCGCCGCCAATAGGGGGGGGGGGGGGGCCGCGGCCGTTTCGGCCCCCCCCCCTGGATCCGCCACTGTCTATGTACATGTTATAAGACACAATAGAGATATGCATGTAGTTATTTGGATGCTAGTGATAACATCATGTCATCCTATCTTAGGAACTTAACCTGTTGGAGCCATGATCAAATGAGGGTTTGCTAGTCTGTAAAGATTGAAGCGAAATGAGTACATCAAGATAATATTTTGTAGATATCATGTGTTTATGTACATGCATGTGTATACGTAGTGAACGTTGAAAATTGTAATCAAGCAGGATTCTATTTAGAGGGTAAATCTGTTTGGAATACGAGAGTGTTGTCTCCATCGCAAGCAATCAGTTTCCCTGATGACGTCATCGTCACCCGAGAAGATACAAGATGATTCCCCCTTCCCTCCAGTGAGTCTAGTTCTGTTGCTAGAGAGAATGATGCTACTCTTCTCTTCTTCATATCACTCCCGCTCATCACCTGATCAATCACACACGTCTTGAACTCATCATCTGACGTCACGACGTAGATGTCGTCTGTCAAAGGATCGATGCAGGCATTCAGGATGACACCACTGTGGGGAATTTCCTTTTGAGCACCCTGTCTGTCGATGATGAACACTTTGTGATCTAGTAGTGAGGGTCGAGCGACAATGTGACCTGATGATAGCACACCATCCATCCTTATATTCTGTGTACATGTGATGGTATTCATGATCTTGCCATCAGCTGGGTTGATGACGTATATCTTAGACTGAAACCACTCAGCAGCGATGATCATCCCATCCTGGTCAACAGCTACATCCACCGCTGCGTTATCATCCCTTGTGTTTCTTGGTATTGTGACATCATTGATGTGCTTCCATTGTCTGTCAAGCACACTAATGCATCCAGTCAAGCTACCACTGTACAACCATTGCTGTATTTACCGCATACTACCTTGCTATCATTTAGCAATGCACAGGAAGAAACCCATGATGTATCAGTACCGGTTATCACTCTCTGACTGTCTTTAGTGTTCATATCTAACATGTATGTATGATAGCTACCTAATATGGCATCTGTGATGATCACATTGCATTCATCTATGCATCCTACAATGAGTGGGTATTCAAATTTATGTTTGGCATTGATTGTATCAATGAGTTTCAACTCCCCATCATACAAATCATTTTTCTTCTTCTCCTTCACGTAGTACGTCACATCAGTGATTGCCTCACAGTTCTCTCCTTCACAGATGTCTTCTGCAGAGCTAGAGTTCGCCGCCATCCTGATCAGAATATTGACCTGTAGAAAGAATTAATTCTCAAGAGAGAGAGAGAGAGAGAGAGAGAGGCGGGAGGAACGGAGAGAAGAGGGTGGAATGAAGAGAGAGAAGGAGGGGGGAAGAAACGGAGAGAGAAGAAGGAGAGGGCATGAGTGATGGGGAGCCACGGAGGGACATAAAGAGGATCAGAAAAAATGAAAAAGAAAGGGATTGAAGGAGAGAGGGGGAAGGGAAGAATCGAACGAGAGGAAGAATAGGAAAAAATATTACAATGACCCCATTAGTAATATTTCCTAATGCACATTGACAAAATACTTTGAATGCATTCTATTTTCCCTTCTGTGAAATTGCTTTGAAATTGCTATACAAAGATTACATACATTTTTTTTATTATTATTCAAGTATTACGAAACACTTGTATAGTCTTTATGTTTGTGGATGTGCATCTGTCGCAACCATTACTAAACTTTATATATATATATATATATGTATATATACGTATATGTATATATATATATACATGTATATACCCAATAAACAAAACACTAAAAAGTAACCTCTTTTGGGAGTGTAATTTAAGTGATTTTAAAGTATGGTGCCTTTTGAACTAGATTTAAACGTTATCGACACGTGCCTTCATTTAAACAAAAAAGGTACTCCTGTTCACGTTTTCATCTAACCTAAAAACCACCAATTTATCACGCGACTGGAGTAACGTGATTCCACTTACCTCTGTAAATCAAGTGTTTATGACCAAATAACCACTTGACCAAGCAACGAGTGTTTTGTCCGTTAACCGATGGTGGTGATAAATACGTAATTATTTGGTCTTGTAAGCACCTTTATCGATTGGTTTCACAGGTTATCCAAGGTTGATGGTAATAATCACGTTACTTACACCTGCCAATCGTCTCATTGTTCTGTCCGTGAATCTCTGGTTATATTAGATAAGTAATTCTGAGGTGTCTTACACACGTCTTTAAATGGTTTCAAAGTTACCATAACTTTCTTGGTGATGATCACGTAGCCAAAACTGATTACTAATCTAAGCTGTGAATCCGTGATATTTAGGTGTGAACAATTAGTAATTATTAGGTGTCTTAAAACACCTATTTAAATGGTAGTCAAAGTTGCCAGCAGTTCCGCGGTGATGATCTCGTGACTCAAACGGATTATTAATCTAAGCTGGGCATACGTGACATTTAGGTGTGAAAAATTAGTAATTATTAGGTGTCTTAAAACACCTTTTTAAATGGTTTCAAAGTTACCATAACTTTCTTGGTGATGATCACGTAGCTAAAACTTATTACTAATCTAAGCTGGGCATACGTGACATTTAGGTGTGAAAAATTAGTAATTATTAGGTGTCTTAAAACACCTTTTTAAATGGTTTCAAAGTTACCATAACTTTCTTGGTGATGATCACGTAGCTAAAACTGATTACTAATCTAAGCTGGGAATCCGTGATATTTAGGTGTGAAAAATTAGTAATTATTAGGTGTCTTAAAACACCTATTTAAATAGTAGTAACAATTGCCAGCAGTTCCGCGGTGATGATTTCGTGACTCAAACGGATTATTAATCTAAGCTGGGCATCCGTGATTTTTAGGTGTGAAAAATAAGTCATTATTAGGTGTCTTAAGACACCTATTTAAATGGTAGTCAAAATTGCCAGCAGTTCCGCGGTGATGATCACGTAGCTAAAAATGATTACTAATCTAAGCTGTGAATCCGTGATATTTAGGTGTGAAAAATTAGCAATTATTAGGTGTCTTAAGATACCTATTTAAATGGTAGTCAAAATTGCCAGCAGTTCCGCGGTGATGATTTGGTGACTCAAACGGATTATTAATCTAAGCTGGGCATCCGTGATTTTTAGGTGTGAAAAATTAGTCATTATTAGGTGTCTTAAGACACCTAATTAAATGGTAGTCAAAGTTGCCAGCAGTTCGCGGTGATGATCTCGTGACTCAAACGGATTACTATTATAAGCTGGGTATTCCGTGATTTCCAGGTGTGAAAAATGAGTTATTCGTGGGTGTCTTGATGGTTTCATAGTTACCATTTAAGTTCCGCGGTGATAATCCCGTGACTGTGTGCATATTTCCAGTTGCACCAGTTGATGACACTGACTGTTGGCATATTTCCAGTTGAACCAGCTGACACCAACTAATTTGCATATTGAATATGGGGTGCGTGCAGATCTATGTTTTTTAAACAATTTATCTGAATTTAAAGCATATTTCTTAATTACTGATGATTTAGTTAAATTCAATTCATTTCGAAAATACTACAAATATAAATTACCAGTTATTAGGACATTTCGCTACTTCGTATAAATTACATTTAATTAAACATGAATATGGGAAACATTAACTATGAACTAAAATAATTTCAATAAAATACAAGTATATGAACAAATTTCGATTAATTAAATTATGTAAGTCTTCTTATTACCAATGCCTTTACATTGGAAATACAGACGTACCAGTATTGAAGTGTTGTTGCCGTTCAACTGGTTGGAAGTTTTACCAAATGGTTCTAATGGCTCAGCTAGACCAGTTGAATTCTAACTGGCCTGGATCAACTGGATCATTTAGCCCATTTCAATTTCCAGGGTTACCAGTTGGCAATAACTGGTTCATCAACTGGACCAGTTGCAACTAGTTTTCTCTTCTGGGATGGTTGCACCCACCCCCCCCCCCCCACCCCCCTCTAATCCGAAACTGCTTCCGGCGCGCCTGGACGTAATTATGGAAGATCCAAAACACGATGTTCAGAAACGGGATGAGAACGTCATTATTTTGGTTCATTTATTGTGTAACATTTGCGTAATTATTAGGTTAAACGCGGGTTACAGTAATATATTTCCTCTTCGACGTAAATTTCACGTGAATGAAGAACATGTTTCATCTCAAGTCAGCCTCGTAATATTCACGTGAATTTCACGCAGATATTTTGACTAAAACTATCACTAACGCTTCACGTGTTTCTGTGACGCGATAATTTCGTTTATGAAGATGTAATTTCATAACCAAACAAACACGGCAGTATTGGGTTTACAAACCATGGTCTCCAAGGTAGGGAAAATCACGTTATTATAATGATGATATTGCAGTGACAATTGCGTGATTTAGTGAACGTGTGTTTTAGGTGACCTAGTGCAATAAACGTATTAACACATTTACGCAAATGTCAGGTGTTTGAAGAACGTAACTCTCCTCAAGTCGATAACTTGATATTGACGTGATTTTCACGTGATTTTGTTTATTGGGTATATATATATATATATATATAAATGTATATAATGCACTGAGAGCAAATAATATATGAAGAGTTTAATTCCAAAAGGCGCTAAATCCACTTTTGGCGTTTTCGAGTAAATCAAGGTTTTCTGTTAGACCACTTTTGTTTCAACGAAACCGCCAAATTTTCACACAGTTCAAAGATCTTCCCCCAAAGATCATTCAAATATTGCTTAAAGAAATCCTGCCATAGTAATTATTTTTTAATATTTTTTTATTTTTTCAATTTGTTCGGATTTAGCGCCTTTTGGAATTAAACAAGGATTTAGCGCCTTTTGGAATTAAAATTTTGATGTGTCATTCCGCATTTGAAATTTTTATTTTTTTTGGTTTTAAGAATGATGTTTGGATGTAATAACATACTTCTTTAATTATAATTCAGGGTCTAACACACACATATCTATCCATTTAACACATTGAAAGCCTACATTATGTTGAACATACTTCTCACATCTCATCATTCTAGACGTTTTCGCTCCACACTAATTTCAATCAAAATGTTACACATTTCGCAAATAGTTAGTACATGGGCAACTTCAATCATAAAAATGTTCTCTCTATTCAACTTGTAAAAAAACACAACCACTCGGGTGACTCAGCACATTTTTAAATTGACAAAATAAACAGGCAGTAAAGACTTGTATTGTGTGAAATTTGAAAATCTTGTAAATTTGCTTTACTCATTATCTCATGTCATAACGGTGAGTTAATTAAGACATACAAGAATTGGCAAGTACTTAAATAATTAACATTGTCATTAATGTACAGTTTCTTTAACAATATCATATGAATGTCAACAAGAAGATGCCTTACAATGGAAATTATTCATAGTTCACTAATGTAACCGACTCCTCATAAACAGCAGATAAAAGACATACTTGAGTGCTGATTATGCATACATATTATTTGAATAATTGTTCGTTAACATCCTAATGGAAGTAGGAGCAATAAAACTCTACCCATACAATATCAGTACAATCTACTGTAACGTTGTGAGATTAGCCACAATCAATTAGTTGTTATTATACAGTGAAGGTAGCAAAGCGCCAAATATTAATTATCTGTGTGCATGCATTCTGGTTTAGTAAATTTGCATTAATAATTACCAGCGCTACTTACAACAAAATGCATACATGGGTAATAAAACAGGATTTGTTTCCAACTGCACTGCTCAATGAATGCAAATTTTAGAAGCCTTCTCTGTTCTTGAATTAAATAGTTTAAACTGATCCATTAACTGTGTAAAAGGCTTAAAATCAAATGTCAATCTTCAAAAGGCAGCAATGATGCCTTCGTCCTCATCACTCTCTACGTCCATTGCATCAGTAGGCGCGCACACCTCTTTGTAAAAGGCACCTACTTCCTGAATGAAGTTGCGTGGCCCATACCCTACTAGCAAGTCCACTTGTAGCTCCACCCCCATCGCTCGTAGAAAATTTGCTACATCCCGCTGCTTCAGCAATGGGAGCTGTTTGACCAGAAGAGTACTCCATCTCTTTCCTCTCTTCAATATGGTGTACTCATCTCCAGGTGCGCTATAATACTTGGCGACAGTGACTGGTGCTGGAGCTGGTCTCACGTAGATGCGTTTGGCCTCTGTGATTTTGAATGGCAGGCGTACTTCATTAGGTTGCCCAGACGTTTCCTACCAAGCACAAGGATGGATCTGAATCTTCCGGAGCACACCTCCACATTTTCCCCTTGCTGTGTCGTAATCTGTAAATTAAAAGTGAAACTTTGTTAATGGACATTTCCAGCTACCTGTATCATAAATCACAAAAACCGTACATGAAAATTTTATTTTTGTTGGTTTCATTCAATCTAAATAAACAAGTTTGTAATACTAAGCATAGCCCCCTCCCCCCCCCCCTCCCACCAACTGTCCTTGCCTATACCGCTCGTGCATGTTATATCTACATACAGAATTGCATTGCGCGAGTGCACATTTTTTTGCACAGTGTGACATGCAGTGTATGTTGATTGCGCGAGGGGAATTTGTGAATTCACTTTGACCCAGCTGTTTATGGTTCAACCGACGCTACCGGTATAAAATAAAAATAACATTACGACCTAGTTTGACATGTGTAACATAGATAGCATATTACACATGACAAAACATGTATGCCCCTCCCCCCCAGTAGCAAGAAAAACCCCAGCGACTAAACAACTCAATTAAAATTAACAGAAAATTATTGCAATGAGATAATTGGTATCAATTCTGGCAATTGTGTATGATCTTTATTCAACAATTTGATTTGCAAGCAAATGATACTTTTTGTAATGACTCGATTAAAACTTACTTGAAATGTTGGGGCATAGTTCTGCTCTCTCCTTGGTTGTGGACCATTTCCTCGATGGCGCATGACTGGATTGAGTTGTAAGTGGCACATAATGAATGAATCTTGCTGCGGTTGTTCGAGTCTCTGTAGCAGTCCTAAAAAGTATCTGTTATGTCTCCTTCTGTCAGCAAAGACGCCTTACAAAAGCTGTGAGGCATGTGCTGGCATCCAATGGCTGGTTGCTTCCCTATTGATAAAACGAAAATCATCATGGTAAACATCAGGTATTCCACGAAAACAAATTCCTCAAATTTAACAAAACACTGATTATGACTGCACTCAAATACAAAATGTTTGTTACAGACTTACAGCAGATATTTTCTTAATAGATGGCAAATTATCATTACACTTATGCTATGGTATGATGTAACAAAGGCTTGTGAAATATCCATAAACTACTGCACCAGGTCCAGGGCAGGTAGTGACAGTGACCAGTGACTGAAGCCGGCGAAGGCGAAGCCGTGGTGCGGCAGTAAACACGTAATTTACCCTCACTGCCTCAGTTTAATTACAAAATTGTATCTAGTAATTCGTTTTGGTTAAGCCTTGAGCTCATACTACATGCAAACAGAATTGCAATAGTCTTAGTTAGACTATTACCTATTAGTATTACAATTCATTCAATGCAATATAATGCAAATGCATTTGCACTTAATTACACACTAACACAACAATGAGTAAGTGGGACTAAACTTACCAAGAGCGGTGTTATGATCTTCCTTGTTCTGGTTTTTGGCCCATTATTTTTCATTTCGCTTCCTTTTTCTTGGATTGTTGGTTCTCTCAACTAGCACCCCTCCCTCATCCATGCTGCTAAGTGAGCTAAAGACTGTCAAAACACTGTAAATACTGCAGAAATAGGATCGATCTCGATGCAAGCAGCAAGCTAAAAGCTGTTGTCAATCCGGGTCACTGAAACAATACTGCGCTCTGATTGATCAAAACACACACGGTGGATATAGCGCCTTTTGGAATTAAACACTTTTGGATTTAGCGCCTTTTGGAACTAAACAAATTTTTTGTGTCAATTTTTTTCATATTTCTGAAAATTATTTTGAGAAAAGGAATGGTGATTTAAATGCGCATGTGCAACTGGTATGTACTCATACTAATAACTCCATTTTGGTAAAAAATGGATTTAGCGCCTTTTGGAATTAAGCTCTTCATATGTATATTAAATTTATCTCTTTTTTTTCAAGTTCAAGTCTTCGCAATTCGTAGTATACAAAGATTGCCCAGCAAATTTGTTATTTCTAGAGCTTTCTCTTGATCAGAAAAAATGGAAGTAATATATTTATTAATATTTTGTGTATACATCATAACACTTCACCTAGTTAGTATTTTTTTGCAAAATGACAGTTACAAAGGCTTAGGATTGTGAGCGCGATTTGATAGCGATATTATGATTTGATATTATCAAGTGGCCGAGACATTTGGAGCAATATATTTAGCGCTTTATAACTGCAAAAAAAAAATCTGTTGTATTAATGCCTTTTGGATTGGAATGGACTAAGCCCTCACATTTGTTTTTAAACAAATACTATGACGCATTTTATAGATAGCGTTAACAACCTAACACAGTTTATTATTACATCAAAAGAGATTGAAATCACTCTATCAATATAGCATACTCATACGGTTGATGGTCAATATGATACTTATATTCTGAAAGAGAACTATTCCGTTGTCTAACTTTGAGGAAATGTATTTATTTTCAACTTGAAAGCAAATACTGTTTTACATCATGTGATATGATAGCTGATAAGGTACACAGATTTGATATTAAACCTCTTGTCAGTGGCGTATCTCGGGTTCAGTATGGGGGGGGGGTGCTATTCTTTAGAGGTGTTGTGGTGTAGTGGATAAGTCACTCGACTGAAGATTACAAGGTACTGGGTTTAAATCCCAACCCGACACCAACGTCCTTTGGAAGACATTAGTAACAATCATTCCATAAATTGGGGTAAAAACAATTATTCCACCATTATGAACAACAGTGTAGTTTGCTAAGCATTGTGAGCGTCTTTAAAATGATGCCTGGCTGGAATGCTCCCCAGAGAGTGTACAATGTGCATACATTGTGTGCGGGCAAGCCTGAATCCGATGACTTGGGTAATAATATATCTGTAAAACGCTAAGAGACATCGTTGATGTATTAAGTGCTATATACAAGCGGAATATTATTATTTTTTAGTTGACTACATCAGTGTTTTTGAACCACCTATATTTGTTTTGTTTACGGTACCATTATAGGAGTTTTTTGGAGTTTAGGTGTTAAACAGTTTCGCGTTCCCCCGTTCGAAAATTAGTAAACAAGTAATTTTTTTTTCATTCTATAATATGGACACATTTGTTATTTATTCATCAATATACACTATATACAATGTAAGGTTATATATTCGGCCATCTCGTTGCCAGGAATCATCCCGAGTTATCCATTTTGCAATAATTAGAGGGACGTGGGCTAAAAATAAGACACTTCGTATTGGTATCAACTTCATTTCGATAAAATAAATATTCGGGTGCCGTGCTGCCCCGATCAATACGATATTCGGGCACATGATCATATCATCATATTTTATGGAGTCGTTTCTAAATTTTGCGAAAAATATATACTTTACTATTTCTGAAATGTTTTTACTTCTTCAAAATACCCAGCGATATAATATACATGTATTTGAGCATCTCTCAGTTTCTGAAGCTAACGATGTCCACAATATATATTTTAAATATAAGCATGACAGACCCGTGGCATCTCGGTTGAAAAACGCTGTACTAAATGGTCGAAATTTAGGGAGGCAGACTTAATAGGCCGGGATCGGATATACCCCTTGCTCCTTTCAAATGGTACAATTCTGTATTTTAAAGTGAACCAGACACACATGCATACTTTTTTATTTCTCCTTTTTCCAGTATGTCTCCTATCTTTCACTCCTATCTCCAGTTGTTTTTTTCTCTGCTGTATGCTCCATCAATGACGCAGATCAGATCACCCCGAAGTATTTTGTGATAATCGCCTCTTTTTCTCCATACACCATATTTCATTTAATATTTATCATGTTGTCCCCAAGTTACTGATCACTTATTATAAACTATCTACTTACATCATCCTATGTTCTTTTCCCTTTCATTCATCTCACCCCTCCCCTTCCCCCTCTCTCTCTCTCTTTCACACACACACACCTTTCCCTCCTTATCGCCATTAGATGTGGAGGGGGCATTGCACTGCTTGTAGTCAAGTCAGGTTTAAGCTAACATTAAGCAATGGCTTGTCCGATTATTTTATCAGTTAAGGCTTGCTTGTTAAGATATGGCATGATAAAGAACCCAACATGAAGTGTTTGAGTATGCAAATAAATGAAAGAATAGTTTGGCAAACAACAATGATCTTGCAAGGAGGATCATTGGGAGGAGGAATAGTGGTAGTATCAAGCAGTTGACTGGAATGTCATTTGAGGAGCTAACTATAACAGCTGAAGACAGAAAACTTATGGAGAAACTGTGTCTCAAGTTTCAATTGATTTTTGCTGCAATGGTCTCCAAGTTTTTTGGACAAATACAACTTTCATGATCGCCCTCACCCTTTTAACTATCAACTACATGTTTTGTTATCCAGGGGTTGTATTGTGAAAATTATATTGTCTTTAATGCTAGTGAAATTAATTTGGTAACAAAATATGAAATGACATACAAATGGACACTTAACATTGGTAGGGTGTAGCATAAGGGGTTTAAACATGTAACGGGAAAAGGCCCCAATTTGAGGAAGACGATTGACCAGGTCGGGAGGTAAATATACCCCTTGCTCCTTTAGAGTGGAACAAACTGTGCATCTTAAAGAGAAATAGACACACATACATACTCTCTCTCTCTGTTTTTGTTCCTATATGTTTTCTATCTTTCACTCCTATCTTCTTTTTGTCTTCTTCTTTGCTGTATGCTACATTAAGGGCGCAAAGCATTTTATGATTATATTTTAATGCACCTCTTACTGATTCACATAATATAATAATTTGTTAAGAGTATTTTTAAAGTAATCTATCTCCTTAAATGATCTCACGTTATTTGTATTCCCCCCTTTTCCATCATTTCTCATTTGATTGCCGTCCTTCTCAGCTCGTAGCTGCGCCACTGGTTGAACCAACATAATGACGCAGTTTATAGATAAAGACCAGACAAGCTATCGACCAGTTCTGGTCATGCGATTGCATTGTGAAACAAACGTTGTGGAATCGATCAGAAAAGGTTGATCATCTAGCATATAGATATTGGTGTGTACTTCAAGGTTCTGGAATCATCAAAACGATAAGAAGGTTGGCCCAGTCTTGGCAAAGCTACAAGCACTGTACATAGACGGATGTATATGGGACTACGCGATATCTATTCAGTCCGGAAAGATATAATAATTTACCAAACATATCAATTAGTAGGCGGTTTCCCGGCAAGATTTGTATCATTACGTTTTAGTCAAAACATATTCTTTCACACGATTGGTAACACGAGCTTCCATTTCATTTTGTTAGAGGGGGACGTTTTCAAAACTGGCCTATACATTTAACAACCTCATACTGCAACACATCATAAAACGTATAATATTACATTACAACATAATGAAACCATTCTGACAATATAGCAAAACCAAACAATGTATGGTCAATATGATACTCACAGTATTTTAGAGAGGTATTATGTTGTTTAACGTTGAAGAAATTTATGAGAATATGAACATTTTAGAAAAGGATCCAGTGCGTTGTGGGTGAAGAGACGTTTTTACCTTTTCTCATTCCTCGTGATGTAAAATGATAATTGTATTTATGAAATCAACCAAGTACCATCTAGTCTCATCTCAGTGTGGTTAATTATTAACTTGAAAGTAAACACTGTTTTCCATCATGTGATATGAAAGCTGACGCGGAATATGTACTTTGATCTATTGCCCGCCCCGTTGTAAATATAGCGATGCAGTTTAGGGAAAAGATATTGGAGTTCATAGGACGAAATTAATATTTCAGATTAATGTATATATTTGTTTTGATAAAGTGTTATTGACTGTGTGATCTTCGGCCCAATTTGGAACCTGTCCGTGATAGTAATAGCTTATCTGAAGGCGATAGAGGGCGAAGGATGATGGTTATTCTTACCTTCATTAAACACATGTGTAATTGACTTTGGTCTTTTAACTATCATGATATTGTGTCAACCTGGGACCGTATTCTAACAAGTATGTTGCCTTTGGTGTCATGAACATGATTAAACAAAATATACAATAATGTTTAAATGTATCATTTGTGCTTGCACTGAATGCACACATATATTCTATACATGACTGTAGTCTATAGTCGGGTTCGTGCTTTCATTAACTTTGGCTCGTTCAATTATTTTATCTCTCAAGGCTTGTTAAGATTTGGTTGAATCTGAAGGGAATCCCAAACGTAATACCAAACTTTGAACTAAATTAATTTCCAACTGATGCAAAATAGCACATTACATAGGTGTAACATTATAATATGATCTCCTTTTTCATGAGGTTTCAATGACAGTTTTAGCACACGTTGAAGTATTTCTGAATAAATATGGAGAATGCATAGTATTACGAAGTACAATTTGTTTAAATTTGTTTGTTACAGTTATTAAACTTTAATTGGATTATTACACATTATTACAGTCTTGGCATGAGGATTCGCCCTTTGCGCAATAGATTGCAAAGAACGAGACAAGCGCCATTTAATACTGAGTTTGTCCCCTAATCGCTTCGTGTTCCGTTCATGCAAGTAGCCCAGCATCTTGTTTAGTCTGTGGGTGTTGCCTGATGAAATAAACCAACGGGAACCGACTTCTGCCCAAAATTCTACCTTGTATCCATAATTTTGAATGTGTCTGACAAGGGACGAATATTTATCAACTTTATATTGATGGGCCTTATCTATTCTAAGTTCAAATGGGACTGTCAATTCCATGATCCAGATTTCTTTGTTATTTTCATCGTAGATACAAAGGTCAGGTTTTAGGTTTGTTTGGGTACGAGACATTGGGATTATTGAGACATGGATGTAGCCGAACAAGATTTTACGAGGGAGCACCATAAAGTACAATCACTCCATAGCCACAGATAATCGTATTTTGATAATTAAATAAAACACTTCGAATGTGGTTGATAGAAATAAATTAGTTTTCGCACTGTCGATGGTATTACGAAATAAGCAGTTATCCAAATAATTACCTCTAGTACATACCTATTGTCTTGAAGATGATTGTGTTGTCTGGATGTTTGCCTGATCTAAGTGTAAACCATATGGTGCGATACATATTGTACTTCAGCCAATCACATCGCCCGACTGGCTCCATGCACATCGTAAGAGATCTTAATTCAAGGTTACCTCTATGTAATGTGCATTATGTCCTATTATTACACCTCTCGCAGAAATATAAAATTTATTAGGAAAGAAGTATGAAATAAGGAGTAGGTAGGGGGAACTAAGCCCTCATAGTTGTGTAAATAACATAAATATGAAGCGCGCTAGACCGACAACACATAAGTCCTTCCACGTACGACACATATCTGTTATTCCATATGTTTTAACCAAATATTATAAAGATAATATGATCAATAATCAATTCAATGTTTGTGTTATAATATCGGAATGAACAAAATTATTGATCATATCAGATGATCATTTTTTGATGAAATAAATGGATTAAAGTCTCATATTATATGGAACAGATTGAGACACTGAACCATGTTTTTAATTCAACTGACCTTTTCAAAACTAGATACTTTTCCCGACGTTTCTTTATACGAACTGTCCTCTTGTCTGAATAGGCAATTGAATCCGGCTGAGCCTGTTCGAGAAATATGAAGTTTCAAAGTGATTATTGACCGATGGAAGTAAGACTATTTGCTCTAAATCACAGATCCGCTCCTCTATGTCCCCCCCCCCCCCGTACTTGTATTCAACTGGCATTTATTAGTAAAGGGCCATTTTCAACCGACTATCTTTACTATCATTTATATTTTTAAAGTTTATTTTACCCAAGCCAGTCAAATGAAACACTTACATGCAATCAAGGCTTATTAGGAAGATGATGGTCTTAACTTCTTGTGGGTTTTTTCCTCTTTTTTTTCTCGCATTTGCTTTTTTCAAATTGTCTAAATTTCCATTTATTTCAAGTTTTCGAGAATGTAATGCTTTAAAGTTTTCAAACTTGGTCTTTACTTTCTGTTAATGTCCTCCACATTGTAAGAGAATTTCTAACTGCAAGTATTAACACAAAACTAGCAGCGAGAGAAAGGGGGAGGGAGGGTGACCATGACAATGATATATTACAAAATCTGAACAAGATTTTACGAGGGAGAAAGATACGACAGATACACTCATAAAAAACAACCGTGCAGATAAACTAGATAAAAACCAAGGTGGTGTCATAAGTTGACTCTTTTTTTTTCGGCATATAAAAGTATTAATGACTGCTTTAATATTCGAGAAATAGTTGTTTTTATACGCTCTCGGGAAGGTTACAATTGGGCTATTGCCCGAGGCACGCCTCGGGCAATAGCACAATTCTAAACTTCCCTTAAGCGTATAAAAACAACTATTTCTCTCAAGCAGTCATTAATACTATACTATTATTTATATGTTTAAAGTTTATTTTACCCAAGCCAGTCAAATGACACACTAACATGCAATCAAGGCCTAATAGGAAGATGATGGTCTTATCTTAGTGTGGATTTGTTTCGCTTTTTTCTCTCTTTTGCTGTTTAAAGGCATTGGTTAACAATGTAAAATCACCTCAAATCCAATTAATTTGTATTGAATCCTCTCGCTAAATATCAAATTAACGATGTCTGAAAATATGAGAGAAAATCGAACTCGTTCACCATCCAAAAAAAGAGAAAATAGATGAGGTTTCAAAAATAAAATTCATTGCGAAAGATCGAAAGATCGTGAATCAAAAGCCTAAAGTGATCGACGCCATCATGCGTTTATCACGAGACAGTTACGTTCGTATATTCATTTCTCGCCAAAAGTCCGCTCTAAAATCGCCCAACGATTTGGAGTAGTATCTTGCTGAAGTTTTCGGCTAACCTGCGTTGCATGACATTTATGATCGATTCATGTACTGTACTGAGCCAGAGATCGAGATTGACTGAGCTAGCTACGCCATCATCGCCTGTAAAACATTGAGATTTGGGTCGGCCGGTGTGACCGCGTAGAATGTTACCCGCACCGATCGTCCGCCTATTAGAGATCGATCGAGAGCGGACGATCGGTGCGGATTTTATCCGCGCAGAATGTCCGTGTCGGACATTCCGTGCGCGCCTCAAATGTCCGACGGACAATCTGTGCGGAAGAGGTCTCGCACCAATAGTCCGCCTACCGCACCGAATGTCCGTACTCTAGTCCACACGTATTCAATACAAGTATAAATATACTTAATGAATGAAACGACTGGATAACCCAGCTCTTTGCCAGCTAGCTAGGGATGACACTTCAGGTCTTCCCGGCGCGGATCAAAGGGGGGGGGGGGGGGGGGAGGGCCTTGGCCCCCAACCGCCAACAAAAAATGAAGAGAGAGAGAGAGAGAGAAGGTAAAGCGGAGAGTAAGGGAAAGGAAGAAGAGGAAGAAGAAAAGAAAAGGGGGGGAACAAAGGAGATCGGGGGCGAAAGGCCTTCGCTACCCCCCCCCCCCCCCTCAGCAAGAGAGAGAGAGAGAGAGAGAGAGAAGGAAGGAAAATAAGGGAAAGGGAAAGAAGAGACAAAGGGAAAGGAAGAAGAAGAAAAACGGGAAAGAAGAAGATCAGGGGGGGGGAGCGAAAGGGCTTTGCCTCCCAAGCTGTTGCCCCCCCCCCCCCAGCAAAAAGAAAGAGAGAAGGACGAGAAGGGAAAGAAAAAAGGGAAAAGACGAGATAAAGGGAAGAAAAGAAAAGAAGGGGGATATCAGTTGCAGTTTTCCCGCCAACAAGTTGGGGATCGGGGGGGGGGCAAATGGCCCTTGTCTCCCCCCCCCCTTCTATAGCAAACTTAAAAGAGAGAGAAAAGAAGAGAAGGGGAAGGGAAAGAAAAGAAAGGTACGGAGATCAATTGTGATTTTTCCCACCAACGCGGTGTGGATCGGGGGCGAAAGGCCTTCGCCTGCCCTCCCCTGGCCCCTCAGCAAACAAAAAGAGAGAGAGAGAGAGAGAAGGAAGGAAAAGAAGGGAAAGGGAAAGAAGAGAGAAGTGGAAAGGACGAAGAAAAGAAAAAGGGGTCCGACAGGGCCTTGCCGCCCATGCTGTTGCCTCCCCCCCCCCCCGCAAAACAAGAGAGAAGGAAGGAAAGTGAAAGAAACAAAAGAAGAAAAGAAAAGAAGGGATATCAGTTGCAATTTCCCTGCAAACAAGATGTGAATCGCGGAGAAAGGCCTTTGCCTCTACCTTAAGCATTTGTAGCCTTAATTCTAAGCAGTTGAAGAAATTAATAAAAGTAGGCCTACTTGAAGAAATCGTTGAATTGTAAGATATTCATTTTATTTTTATTAAGTAAGACAAAGTACTAGGTGTTAAAATAACACACATTTAACACCTTTGGAAAAAATAATACCCCAGGAACGTGAAAAACATAACTTTTATTGTAAACGGACATATTTAAAAATTGAAATGTGGCACCACCCACAAAATATAATTCTGAGATCCTCCTTTGTCTTTAATTTGCACCTGGAAATAAATTCTTTGTTCCTCGTCTATGTCATCGCGGCGAAAAATTTCAGACTTTTCTTCTTTTGAGGTGCACATGCAGCCTCAGACAAAATAATGTGCAAAAGAAGTTTTGTATTCTTGTGTTCCTGGAAACAAAGTTTGGGGCAATATTTTTCAAGTCCAGTTTATCTGTACGAGATTTATATATAAATAATATTAAGCTTTGGTTGAGCTTTCTTTGGGTCATTGTACTTATCAGATAAGTTTTGATCCCTTTCAAGACAGAGAATGTTCTCTCGCAAGTTGCCGTTGTAACCGGGATGGTAAGGTAAATGAGAAAAAGAATGTGTACCTCTGAGAATGATCTCTTATAGATTGGACTGTTGTTGAAAATCTCACAGATTGTTTTAATGTATTTGATAGGTTTCCTCTCATCGTCATACACGTCTTGGAGGTTTGTTAGCTGCCGAGTTAATGCTACAAAGTCAATATCTCCGGCATACACTTCCCTCAACTCATCAGCACGAACAAAATATTGGGGAGGGGGGGGGGGGGGCTCATGATAACCGAGCCCGGCCGAAATATTGGGGGGGGGGGGAGGGGGGGGGGGGGCTCAATGATATCTGAGCCCCCCAATATATATATATATATATATATTTTTTTTTTTTTGGGGGGGGGGGGGGGCTGTGTCCCCCAAGCACCCCCCCCCCGGTTCCTAAGCCTATGTACAGGTCAATGAAGTCTACTTTTTGAAACTTAAAGGGATTGGGTGACTTTGTCTCAGTGTTCTGAAACAAAATCCTGGAATGATAGTTAGGGCTAGTTCTGATCGGAAAACGACCCAAAAATCGGAGTATGGCTAGCTGCCCCAGGGCCTTGTCCTATATACGGATCAGGGAAAAAAATACTTTAAAATTTTCGGGGGCTACTTTTATGACTTTCGGGGGCTCTTTTTGGCATTTCGGGGGCTGATTCACCCCGAGCCCCCATGTATTTCCCCCCTGATACGGATAAGTGAGCGCCTTGATTGGTCCACTTCTAACTCGTGTTTTTAGCCCTTCTTTCTTTCCTTTTTCCTTTCCTTTCTTTTTCTTTCCTTTCCTTTCTTTTTTTTTCAAAGAGGGGGGGGGCGGGTCCGTCGCCCCCCGTATGTCCGCGCCTGAGTGACACCCACATAAACTAACCTTATTTATTACCGAACAAAAATAAAGAAAGAGCCCCTCGACACCATAGGTCTAAGTAATCAGCCAGTTGCAACCCCCCCCCCCCCCCCACCAAAATAAACTTTAAAAGTGAAGTTGATACCAGTGATTTACAGATGCTGCTGAAACGGCCTAATTTTCCGGGATTTTTCAACACTTTTTTAGTAAATTATACTTTTTATGCGTTTGTGGGAGAATGACAAATATCAAAATTTACAGTCAGGCAAGAAATGTGCTTATTTACTATTTAGAGGCCTACTACGGCGGGCTTGGGGGCTCAAGCCCCCCCCCCCCCCCCCCCCACACACTTTTGAAAAAGTATATTAAAGAGAATTAAATAGAAAGAAATAGAAAAGAAAGTATGCTCATGTGACCGTAATTAAATGCCCATACCCCTGAGCTTCCGGGGGCTCTGCCCCCTGGACCCCACCTTGGGACCTAAGGCTGGCCCCTGGATGCTAATCTGACCTTAATTTTAATGCCTAAAACCCCTGCGCTTCCGGGGACTCCGCCCCTTGGACCATACGCCAATTAGTGACCTGCCAGTGTCATGAATAAGGTATTAAAATATGCTCATCTGACCGTAATTAAATGCCCCTACCCCCTGAGCATCCGCCAATTTGTGCTACGCTCTACCTTATCTTAAATACTCTAGCCTCCCCCATTCACTTTCAACCCCATTTTTAATCACTTTTATTTCCCATTTAACTCCTTCATTAAACCTCGAAACGCCCCCCAAATACTTGGAGCGGGGCCTGTATCACGAGTATATACTACTAGTGAGTTGGTTGATGTGCGAAGTCACGTACAAAAGTATAATCGATTACAACAGTTGTGGGGCCGAATAAAGGTTTTAAAGAAATTATTCACTTCTACTTTCAAAAGGACTGGCCCATTTGCTTAAAAAAAATTGTAGAGTTATTATTATGTAATTTCTAGAAAAAATGTCAACCACATGATTTACAATGAGTCTAAATACATTGATTTGCCGAGTTGCTTCCTTTTATCAAATATACACGTAAAACAATGGGGGGACAAAATGTGCGGATAGCAAACCGCACGGATCGTCCCTCGGACGATCCGTGCGAGTCACGGACGATCCGTGCGAGCAGAAAACCCGCATATTATGTCCGACGGACAAACGAAACTGGTAGGACAAACGGCGCGGTCACACCGGCGCTAATTCCTAAAAAACAAAGGGGGAAATATCCGCACTACAATATTATCCAGGACTGGTTCGGTCGGCCGTACATTGGATATTTCTTTGGGGATCTAGTGTCTCACTAGACTCTGGGTAAATGAACTGTTAGCTGCTACTTTTCATCGTGTCTGACTCTGAGCTGTTACTGAGCTGTGACTGAGTGAGTTGTGCTGAAATCCTGTTTGACTGTGCTGTGCATGCTGTGGTTGGCCTGCCCTGGCCGCGCCGGGCTGCGAGCCGAGCTGGCTGGCCTGGGGCTGTGTACGAATTATTCGTTCTTGGGTAGGTAGCGGTAGGCGTTATAACTTTACTTATTCTACCCGAAAGGGTAAAAATAAATTAATGTGAAATAGTATCCGCAACATATGAGCAAATTTATATAAAAATAGATCCAACCAATTTCATAGCCCCAATTTCAAACAAGCTAACCGTTAGTTACTGGCGTAAAAAAAAACGTAGGGTCTAGGCTAATATAAATAAATTGGCAGCAGTAAATGTGTGTAATTGTCATTGACATTGACATTGACTGTGACCAATACATATGTGACAGAAGTGAATTTAAAAAAAAAAAGCACAAAAGAAATTGCACAAAATTTGATTAACAAATTAAACCAATTTAATTTAACGGCCTGTACAGGTGGCCCTGACCACCGGGTAGATGGAAGGGTATAGAAGTCTACTGATAATCCTGCGTGAATGGAGGGGGTTCTGTGATTAAAATTAATTGAGCCTTGAGGCGTCCATTAAGGGTTTGTGATAAAATGTCACATTCCTGACATTCTGGGGAACTTGCTACAGCTCTAGTCACATTAATTTTTGTTAAATATTTTAAAATTTGGAGAGAAAAAAACCGGAGGGGGGGGGGGGGGGGGGGATGAACATTTTCTGTTCAGGTTCGATAAATTATCGATAAGTGTGGAATTACATAATAGATTTCAGGGCAACAAATAAAGGCGCTATACCAGAGCAGTGAATTATTTAATTTAACCTTTCTATAAAATGATGCTGAACATAAGACAATAGTTTTGCTTACAAATATTTTTGCGATTTGGGACAAGGTGGGGAAATCGCATATAAGCTTACATGTAATTTCTCAATTTTGTAATGTTTTCATTACTATAAATAGCCATCATATTGGAATGGAAATTGTGAGGTCTGACTTGCGAAATTTCCAAAAATAACCACTAATGCAGTACTAGACTATGTCATGTGATCGTAATCCCTACATTACGACGAAAATTAATGACTTAAAATCACTTCCGAAAATCGGACCTAAAAGGGGTTGGTTAATGCGGTGAATTTGTGGTTAAATTTTAGTGTCACCTCTCCCGCCCCCCATTTAAAATGTTCGAGTTATGCTGTGTTTCATGCATCACGTTTGGTGAAGAACTATTACTTCTCCTGAAAAAGGCAGATTCCTGGATTTTACTTGTCCTGTCACGAACCATAATGTATACAATTACTAGCAGGGAGCAACATTTTAGGGATAATCATTTTATATCATGTATTGAATTGACTTTTCATTTTGTTTTGCCTACAGACAAAATTATCAGTACCGGTACTATCCTCTGGATTGTCGAGAATGGTGATGTCAACATGTTGTAAAAGTAAGCAAATTTCTTCATATGTACATGTATGAACCTTTTTATTTGAAGACAAACACAAAATAAAAATAAAAATATATGGACTATGGGGACAGTAAAGGGTGTCATCAGGCTGAAAAATAGTCGCATGGACATCAGATGGGGGGGGGGGGGGGGGGGTGGGGAAGGGGATGATTTTTTTTTTTTTTAAATATTTAAAGTCTCCTTATTTAGGGGGGGGGGGGGATATCCTCCTTTTTTGTGTGTGTGTGCTTTCTTTACCGGTATGTCGATGTAACCATGCTAGGTAGGGGTGGGAGGGGTTGGGGGAAGATGTCAATCTATTTCACAAACATATTCCGATTGATGCCCATGCTAAGTTGATTCAGATTTACATTTACATCTTTGCCATGAAGGATCTCATTTCTTCTGTGACCTGCTGGGTGTATCTGCTTATTGATTATGAATGAATATCCTGATTACAGTGATACGACACTTGCTCCGCCGACAATTGATCCGGGCTTTATTTCTTCTAAGCTATAGGGTTAGGGTTAGGGTTTCAATGTTAGGTTTAGTGTTAGGATTTAGGTTTTGTAAAGTGTCGAGTCCATGGTTGAAGTTCATCATTCAATTAGTGTATCATGGAATTTATAGGGAGCAACTGTTGCCGAAGCAAATGTCATGGAATCCCAGATAAGGTTGCTACACAGAGTTTTTCATTTTTCATTCATTCATTTTTTGCTTCTTCATTTTCTTTTTATACAGCACATCCTTGCCATCAAAGGTGTTGTTCCTGATTGTGGATAGATCAGGAGGTGATGATCAGGATAGGAATGGAAGTGCTAAGTCATATCAAGGATTTACGCCAAACATATTGGAATTCCTGTTTTTTCTTCTTTTGATTGGTTTTTTGGGAAGTGGCCATAGCCCCCATTTTGTAAAAAATAATAATAATGATAACAATAATTTACTTTTATAAAGCGCTATACCAAGTATTAACTGCTCAAAGCGCTTCACAATGTAATATTAGCCTGTTCATAAGATTAAATTCCATGGCAATGCTAACATTACCCATTAACACCTGGGTGCGGTGAAGCAATTGAAGATGAAATTGCCAAAAGACATAAGTTTGCATCCCCAGTCAAGTGATACGACCACTAGATAATCATTTTGATGAACCATCTTCCGAAACTGCTTTTCATTTAAATACTCTAGGGCCAACAGAGTGTTTTTC